>CM044956.1:55148748-55206346 GCA_024516035.1 Bactericera cockerelli
TGTCTGTAATAATTGCCTAAAACTTAGTATTAATATCAAGTGCACGGATCAAATAAATTTAGTAATAACAGCTCTCGAAATGCAAAGAAAAAAAGTCGATGTTGAACACAAAAGTAGGAATAAAAAAGGCGTATTTGAGATGGTCACAAAACACTACCAGAAAAATAAAAAAGAGAACTTGATAGAAGCTGACATGGTATTCAAAAGCAACAGATTATTAAGGCATTTCGTAATCTTAACTGAAAGGTGCTGTCTCCCAAAAAATTTAGTCGTAAAAGCAACAACAGGCCAAAACAGCACAATTAAATTAAAGTAAAGAACTGACTTTGACAAAATTCCATCGTGTTAACTGTCTTTAAAAGCTATTCTCTGTGTCACTAAGATAAATTTACTTTGAGTCATCAAGATAAATGAGTTCGACACTTAATGTCAAACTAATTATCCTGGCTGACTCAACAAGAAAATGAGACTTATTTTTTAAACTTTCTGACTTACCCTCAGCTTCAGGAAGACAGACATTGACATTGGAAGACTCCTGAAAAAAAAAATTGATTGTCAGTCAAAAACAAGTTTTATGGTTCATTTGAGTGGTCACCCACCAAACCCTGACCTCTCTGAATGATGTTTAACTTCAGAGATCCGGCGAGAACTATCGAACGTACCAGTGACGCTGGCTTTAGTAGTTTTGTATATCATTTTTTTTCTTCATATTTTACGGGCTATAAGCCGTAAGTAAGACTGCCGCCGCATTCTCGAGTTTTTTTTTTGGTGAAAATATTTGCAGCTTTGAGATATGTTATAAAGGAGTTATTTCCCGACTGAAGCGACTGGTCATCTAGCAAGGAGGGTTTAGAGGGGAGAGAGACTCGTAGCAACTTCATCTTCACGATTGAGGTTGGTTGACTCTGGCAATCCTACTTCCAACTCTTCCAAGTTTTACAACTGAATGCCAGTGTTTAGGGATCGACTAAGTTATATGTTGTGCCTTTTCCTTATTCTATTCCTTTAAATTCAAACGCCCGCGCAATACGAACGCGCCATCGAAAACCCCTCGTGAAAGTTACATCATAATATATGATCATGACATAATCAGCTGAGATCCCGTGATACCAAACCAAAGAAAACCAAGAGCTCAGCAGTGATAAATCTAATCTCTTATCGGTACGTTGTATTTACCTTCTCTATCTAACGTGTTGAAGTGAATCAGTGACTTTCATCTTTATCCAAAACCAAAAAACCGTCGCGCTTTTCTATTGAATTTCCCTCACCCACCTGCTCTACCAACAAACAAGCCTGTGAAGTTGTGAAGGGCGCGAATTTGGTACCGTAGCCCTCATTCGAATCCAATGCGGGAAGTAAAATAGAAACAGGTATCGCTCTATTGTACTGTCTGTACCGTCACTGATTAGAGAGAAAGAAAAAAGTCACCCAGTTAAATAATAACCATTTTAATAAGAAAATAAGTTCAGCGAAAAGCTTTTTCTTACTAAACATTTCAGTTAAAAGAAAACTTTCTGTGTGATCTTATATATATCAGACCGTTCTCCTTTGAACTAGAACTTTTCAATTAAAAAATAAATAATAGTAAAAAGAAATGAGAGGAGAAGAGTGTTGGTGGATTAAAAAATCCAACGAGGTGTCTAGTTAATTGAGTTTTATTTACATTGTAATTTTTTAACACTCCTTTTAGACTTTCTTGAAATGTATTATAATGAATAAAACACTATAATGAATAAACAATGCTTTATTAGATACAAACACATTTGTATGTACAATACCTACTAATAATTAAAACCTATATAGAATAATGAAAAAATGTAAACAATAATATGAAAAAAATACATAAATACATACATATGTCTTAACTAAAGGGCGGGGTTATTGCCTGTGGCAATCTCTTCCACCCAACCCTTGGGGTGTCTGTTACCGACTACACTACAGCCGAATTTTGATGAAAACTGAACCTCCTAAACAAATGTACCAATGTCACAGCCGACCTCAGTAGCTTGATCGATAAGGCGGCGGACTTGTAATCGGAGATCGGTGGTTCAAATCCCAAATAAAACAAAAATTAAGTAAAACGAGTTTTAGTAGTTCTGATATCACGATTCACGATTTTGATGGAGACAAATAGGATAACGAATCCCCCTTAAAATCAGAATGAGAGATATTTATAATCGATTCTTTTTTTTCATCTACGGTTAAGCACTTAAGCACTTGGTAAAAAAAAGTAGATGGGTACCTATATAAAAAGGTAGGTACATTATTTTATATTAAACTTAAAAAAAGAAAGAAGATAAATACGCAAGCTTATCGTAAACAACACTAGCTGAATAATCACATTAGGAAGAGCGAACAGCAAGTCCTGAGCGAGTGATACCTGGAAAAATGGCGCTGGAATCCACAAGAGAGTAGAAGACAAACTAGAGGCGCTACATCCATAGCCACATCTGTTTGGAACTGCAAGCACATCATTCGCTTAATGAACATCCGTACCAGTCACTTCTCTTCGTGGCTACTTTGCTTCCACAATCAATTTAATTCAACCACCCATCTTTCCTTCTAACTCCACTACTTCCCTATCCCCTCCATCTAATTCCGCCCTCACTTCTATACCATCATACCCACTTACCTTCCGCCCTCTTTATATCCCTTGCAGCACCTTTCTTCTCCTCATCATATTCACTTACCTACAACATCCCCACTCTAATTTCCCTTCGCCTCTTCTACTTCCTTCATCAAATTCCGCCCTCACTTCTATACCATCATACCCACTTACCTTCCGCCCTCTTTATATCCCTTGCAGCACCTTTCTTCTCCTCATCATACTCACTTCCCTACAACATCCCCACTCTAATTTCCCTTCGCCTCTTCTACTTCCTTCATCAAATTCCACTCTTACTTCTATTCCATCGGATACCCACTTACCTTCCGCCCTCTTCATTTTCCTTACAGTACCTTTCCTTCTCATCATACTCACTTCCCTACAACATCCCATTTCCCCTTCCGACTTCACCTCTTCTACTTCCTTCATCAAATTCCGCCCTCACTTCTATTCCATCATACCCACTTACCTTCCGTCCTTTTCATTTTCCTTACAGTACCTTTCCTTCTCATTATACTCACTTCACTACAACATCCCCATCTTATCTTCCTTTCTGACTTCACCTTGCCTCTTTTACTTCCTTCATGAAATTCCACTCTTACTTCTATTCCATCGGATACCCACTTACCTTCCGCCCTCTTCATTTTCCTTACAGCACCTTTCCTTCTCATCATACTCACTTCACTACAACATCCCATTTTCCCTTCCGAATTCACCTCTTCTACTTCCTTCATCAAATTCTACACTCAATTCTCTTACATCATGCAGTTGTCTTCCAAATCTCCAACTTGTTTTTCCATGTCACTCAATCCTCCAATCACTTCCTTTTTACCTATCTGACTTCTTTTCGGCCCTCAATCAAATTCCACCCTAACTTCTTTTCCATTATACTCACTTCCATTATAATAAACCTACTTTTATATAAATACTTTGTATACTACATTATACTCACTTACTTTTCACATCGCCAACTTACGAGTATTTTACTTCCGAGAAATTTCTAATATTAGAAATCGGAAGTAATGTGTTTGTTTTTTTCCACTTCACTCAAAACTCCCATCACTTCCCTACCTCCTGTATGAAACTCCACACTCACTTATTCTCCACCATAATCACTTACCTTCCCCATCTCCAATTTTTTCACTTCCTTACCTCTTCCATCAAACTCCACCTTCAATTCCTCTGCACCATAATCACTTGTCTTCCACATCTCCAACTTATTTTCCACTTCACATAATCCTCATTGGTGCACTAGTAGTCTGGTAATCCCCCAATGTGCACTGGTAGTCAAGTGGTTAACGTGCTAGTCTGGTAATCCAGGTAGCGTAGGGATCCGTTGGTTTGAATCCCACCCAGTGCACGAATTTTTCCTCATTAATTTGAGTTTGTGACCACATAATAATAAAACTCTGAGCGTTAGGTGGTAGAAAATGTTTGAGCATTTACCTCGCCTGGTGGTTACCTTCCACTAAAGAGTATTATTATTATAATTAATCCTCCAATCACTTTCCTTCCACCTCTCTCTCTCACTCGCTTCTCTTTCGTTCTCTACCAAATTTTACCCTCCCTTCTCTTCCATCATACACACTTGCCTTCCACATCCCCACCTTCTTTCAGTTCCTTCACTTCTCCACTCACTTTCCTATCACCTCCACTACTTCTCTTCCACCCTCTATCAAATCCACCCTGACTTCTTGCCCACTATACTCATTTGCCTTCAACATCCCCAAAAAATGTCAACTCCCACATCTTCATTCACTTCTCTACCACCTCCACTTACTCTCTTCCCATCCTACCTCAACCCCGCCATCACCACTTCCACTTTGTATTCTGCCTCGCGGATATGTATATAAATAAAGGAGCTACCATCATAATATATTATGAAGACATCCGACGCTTCTGAAAGTTGACATTGAGATGAGAGATTACTCGAGGGAAAGAGAGAGGAAGTGGATCAGAAAGAGGAGGAGAAGGAGGAAGTGGTGGAAAAAAAAGAGGAGGAGAAAGAGAAGGTGGTGGAAAAGAAAGAGGAGGAGAAGGAGGAGGTGGTGGAAAAGAAAGAGAAGGATGAGTTAGAAGAATGAGGAAGAAGAGAAAAAGAAGGCGTTCAATGCGTTCATGGAAAAGGAAGAGATATAGGAGGTTACGAGGAGATAGAGTAGGAGGAAAAGGAGAAGGAAAAGTGGATGAAGAGGAAGAGAATTAGAAGTTTAAGAAAAAGGCAGAAAAGGAAGAAGAGGCTACGAAACAGGAAGAGAAGTAGAAGGTTAAGAGAATGATAGAAAAGGAGTTCCATTCGAACGAGGAAGAAAAAATGGACAAAGAAAAAATGTAGGAAGGCGAGAAAGAAGTTCAGAACAAGAATTTAGATCAGATGTGCAGGAGAAGGAAATGATATCGGAAAAGGAGGGTACGGAACTACGGATAAGGTGAGAAGTGGCAGAAAGAAGAGGAGGAAGAATTATGATAATGAGCACAAGTTTGAGGAGAATTGGAAGGGGGAGGGGCAACCAAGAGGAAGAGAGTGGGAGGGATGAGTATTCTAGATTGGAAGTTGAGGAAGTAGGGAGAAAAGAAGGACAAAAAGGAGGTGAGGATGGAGAATAATGAAGATGAGCAGGACTACATTAAAGAGAACAATGAAAAAAGTGTGAAAGACGTAGGCAAAAAAAAATAGTTATGTCCACTTGTCCACGCAAAGGTTTTTTATGTCTACTGAGAAGGAAAATTATGTTGAGGAAAAGAAGTATCAGGAACAGGTGGAAGAGGAGGAGGATGAGGAATAAAAGACGGAGGAGGAGAAACACGTGTAGAAGGAGGAGAGGGAAATAACGACGAGAAAGAAGCGAAGGATGAGAAGAGGAACATTATAAATGACATCGCGGAAAAATCTCTTCGTCACTTTTGAAGCGCGAGAGAGCCCGGTGATTTATTGTTGCGGAAAAAATTGCCTCGCGAGTGAAATACTCATCTCTCGTGAGGAATACACAGGAGCTCATGAGGGATTAGGTAGAAACTCTTCACTGATTGGGATGCTAATAGGTTGCTGAAGAATGTCTGATCAGCATTAATCCAAGCTCTCAGATTGATGAGATGCATTTGATACTGCATGAGCTGGAGTTGAAAACCACACAATTTACAATTATTATGCATACATACATAATTTATAATACGTATGTAAACATATAAAATGTATGTAATAATTAAGTAGTGTAAATTCTGAAATAGATATTTATCCTGCATAAGATTTTTAGTGATATTTGACGTATTTTATTTAATTCTTCTAACTTTGTCAGACCAAGAGACGAAAAACACAAATCATTGGCGCCTTCTCATATGCTTTCAAAAGACTCTCTCTTGTTTTCATTGATATATTCCTTCTCATTAGGTATTTATTTATTCTCATTTTTTAGAAAAAATATTTATTTATTCCCCCAGGAGGCATTTCTGGCAATGTCAATTCCTTTAATTATTTGATTCAAAATTTTCCATCATTACAGATCACGGATCCAGGGTGGTTGAATTTTCTTTTTCTAGAACGAGTATATTTGATGTTTATCCAAGTTCTCTCTTTGAAATATGCCTTAACATTGATGATTTTTTTTGTATATTATATTTCTTGGAGGATGTGAAAAGATATTTTAGAAGTTCAATAAGACTAGATTTGATTGATATGAGTACAAGGTTGTCTGAATATCTAATGTTGCTGATTAGTCTGTTGGCTATCATTTTTCTACAAATCTCTGTTTTTCCAGTGCTTCTTCTATGATTTGTTTGCGTGGATGTTAAAGAAGCCTTTAAGAAAAGAAAAAAATATGATGTGTTATACAGTGTCTCTGTGTCTCTACTCAGTTTTCTATTGAGAGTTTCTAATGCTTGTATTATAAGCCTGATGTGTGAATATTTATTTTTTCAAGGATTTTGATAGTTTACTTGTGATTTACGTTCGTCATTTGAATGTCTACTTGTTTATTTATCACTGTACCTACTGCACCAGCTGTCCAAAAACCGTCAATGTTCTTTTTTCTCTTCTATTTGCTTGTTATTTATCGCCAAAACTTTTTTTTTAACCCTACCTTAAAGGAAATCCATTTTCCTCTTCTGTGATTGAAAGCGTCCATCACATTCGAGTGTGGGAAAAGTGTCAAACGCTTGGACGGATTTATGAGATGTCCACACTGTCCGGCAAACTGACGAGAAATATACGTTCCGTTTTATACACCATCTATTTTAAATACGATCCATTTAACCCAGTTGATTTACGATTTTTTGAGGTATAATCCGTTCAATGTATGACCTATTAGTTGAACAACCCATTTAATGAACGATATATTTAATATACCCATACCATCCATTTAAAATACATGGTGTTAGTTTTATTTTATAACAAAACTCGACAACTCCACTAGTTCCACTACCAACCCTTATAAATAAAATAGCTCCATTGCGTAAATGGAAGGTGCAATACAATCCACTTAATAAAAGATCAATTTGCCCCCCACATGGAATGGTCGAATCACAGAATATCTATGTATACCTACTCGTACCTAGGGACATTTATTGCATTTATTTATGTTGTCGGGAGACCCCGGCGGGGAGTAAGGCCATTTTAAATAAATGAAACCACATAACGTATAAATATTATGTACACTGTACATAATTACGTAATAATAAAACATTTTTAGTGTTTTACTGGGACAATAGACGGCGGGAACTGGGAACACTCAACAGCGAACTTTTTATTTAACTCTCGGTAAATTATTTCTCCGCTCTTCATCTGGGCAGCTGTGTGAGTGTGTGTGTGTGTTAGTGTGAGTGTGAGTGTGTTTACGGATTAATAATTAGCCGAACGCGTAAAAGAAAAATTAATACTTAGCCGAACTTTACACAAATATCCAATACTTAGCCGAACCATGAGAGGTTCGGCTAATTCCTTTTTCCATTTTCATTGAAAATATAACTTTTTAAGTTTTCTGAGTGGTATTGGCGCATAGAGAATGAGTTGAAGAAATTGTATTAATAATTTGAAAAATAAATATTGGATAGTCTTTCTCATTTTACAAAAAAACCCAATAAAATTGATGTTCGTCTAAATATTGATTTTTCTTTTACGTATATTCTTACGCAGCAATAATTAGACGAACCAAAAATCAGTATCGAAGCTACGGTTTTTTTTTGTTGAAACTTCGTTATTTTTTTTTTGTTTCAACTGCTCGTCCCGACCTCTGGATGTCCAAGATACTCTTTAAGTGTAATTTTGTATCTGTTTAATCCTGTAATATAATTTATAATTTACATTTATTATGTGTATTGGAAAATTTCCAGTAAATCTACTTTCTTTACCTCTGCAGCTGGAAAGTAATTCAAATAGAATTCTCGTATAAGTATGAGGATTTGAGGAATAATAAGGCTTTACAATAACCTCTACAAGTTGAACATAATTATACACTCAGCGAGTGCTCACTAAATCTACAAGTGGAACGATCCGTGATCATAAATTTTGATTTTGTTTCTTTTTTTTAAAAAAAAAGGTGATTGTTTCAAGGACTTTTTTTATTTCTTAGCCATGAAACAGGAGCTACTATAGACCTTTGTGGTTTGTATTAATGGGCGAGAAGTGACTAATTACTACCCATTTAGGTGCTGGGTCATCACGAGAGCACCGGATGGTATCCCTTACAATCAATAACCAAATTTAGAATATAATTTTTTGTCGGCTCCAGCGATTGAACCCGCGGACCTTTTGTACGAGTGCTTAGCCACCGAGCTAATCGCGAGCTTGAATTTTTGCATTGATTGTTCTTAATATAATTTAGCTACCTCTTTTACCTGAAAAGTGGAATGAATGGAAGAGAAATTTGTTTAGATGAAACACAGCCCAAGCGGAATACCTGGATATGTAGACTGGATATGTAGAATACAGGAGCGATTCCACATATCCACATTTATTTAGTTTGAATAATTTGAAACCTGCCAGACGAATGATAAATCTTTTTTCACGTGTATGATTCTTTTGCTGCAAGTTAAAAGTGACTACCATATTATAATATTATGCCCAAGAGCGGTACCAAGTACTCGTACATAGTTACTACAAGCGGGCTGTCGCCCGCTTTGCGGGCCGAGGCATGGCCGTGAAAGCAAAAAATCCTTTTTCGCCAGTGGCAGGTGTAGTAGTGGGAATTTCGAAAAATCCCGTCTTATTGCACATCTAGACTATAAGACAAAGCTACCTATCAAATTTTAGCTTCCTAGGACTTACGGTTTGGGCTGTAGAGCGATGATCAGTCAGTGGTCAGTGAGTGACTTTGACATTTATATATTAAGATTTTGTATTATACTACTGAATACTATTTTTATTTTTGACGGGTGTATTGTACTACTAAATACTATTTTTACTTTTGACGGGTGTATTGTACTACTAAATACTATTTTTACTTTTGACGGGTGTATTGTACAGCTAAATACTATTTTTACTTTTGACGGGTGTATTGTACTACTAAATACTAATTTTACTTTTGACGGGTGTATTGTACAGCTAAATACTATTTTTACTTTTGACGGGTGTATTGTACTACTAAATACTATTTTTACTTTTGACGGGTGTATTGTACTACTAAATACTATTTTTACTTTTGACGGGTGTATTGTACAGCTAAATACTATTTTTACTTTTGACGGGTGTATTGTACTACTAAATACTAATTTTACTTTTGACGGGTGTATTGTACAGCTAAATACTATTTTTACTTTTGACGGGTGTATTGTACTACTAAATACTATTTTTACTTTTGACGGGTGTATTGTACAGCTAAATACTATTTTTAGTATTTAGCTGCATTTGGAACCATTTGTTTGCATACTCAGCGAAATTTAAAGGGGTGTTTTATCATATTTGACATTTTGCCTTCAATGCTCATCAAGTATGCAATTTTAGGTATTTTAAACTAAATTTTAGAAAAAAAGTAGTCAAAAATATACGTTTTTGGTTCCCAAAAAATTTCCGTACCGCCAACAGGAAAGCCACAAAGGCTCCTTCAAAATGATTGCATAACATGATAATTTTTTTTTTTTTTTTTTTTTTTTTTTTTTTTTTTTTTTCAATACTTTTTATTTTTTATTATTTTTTATAATACAAAATACAATTACAGAAATAAATAAATATAGATAAAAGTAAAATAAATAAGATATACAATAAATAAATTTATAAATTGAGTTATAGAGGAGTCCATGTGTGCTTAAAGCATGTGTTGGACTCCTCTGTTATAATAAGTCTTCTGATTTTAACATTTTTTAATCAACAACTAAAAATTGTATTTCTGTATGTAGGTTTTTTACTTTGTTTCTCTTCTAATTTTTTTTTTCTCACGCTTTGGTATGTTTATTTTTTCTTCATATAATTGATTCTTTTAATTTGGTCTTATTTGCTTCATTTTCAAGCCATTTTCCTAATATCTTTCTCAATAATTTTATATCTTTTATTTCTCTGAACTCTACTGGTAATATATTATATATTTTATTTCCTAGATAAGAAAAATGTCTTTGTGATAATGATCTATTTTTTCTTGGTAGTACCGTTTGTCCTGTTTGTCTAGTTGTGTGAGTCTGGTTAATGTTCATAGTCCAAAAGTTTCTCTTCTTAATAGTGAATGTCGCAGTTTTAAATAGGTATATGTCGTTAAGGTTAGGTACATTTAGAAGTTTGTATAAGTCATCAGAATGAAATAGTCGGTCTTTCTTTAGTATTGTCCTAAGTAAAATGTTTTGAGTTGTCTTTAGTTTATTTAATGTATTTTGATACGCCCCTCCCCAAGCTGTGATACAGTATTGAATCAGTGACTGAGCCATAGCAAAATATACCTCTCTTAAGACTGATTTATCACAAGCTTGGTTTAGATTGTAAAAAATATACATTAAATGTCTTAATTTCTGTCTCAGTAAGTCAATGTGTCCTGTCCATTTCAAATGGTTGTCTAGTATTACTCCTAAGTAACGTAGAGTATTTTGTCGTTGTAATGTTATGGTTTTATTCTCAATGTTAGTAACTTGTATTGTTGATGTAGTCGGTTGTCCTCTGTCATCTATTGAAAAAGTCATGTAGTTTGTTTTGTTGAAGTTGATTTGTAATGATATAGAGGTGTACCAGTTTTGTATAAAAGTCAAGTCCATAGTCGCAAGTGAGTGAGTCTGCTCCCAGCTATCTGAAGAGTAACATACCACGGTATCATCTGCATAGCAATAAACTTGGCCTCTGCTTAATCCAGGAAGAGAGTTTGTATAACAGTTAAATAAGCAAGGGCCAAGCAGCGTACCTTGTAAGATTGAGAATGCGTGGCATTTTACTGGATCAGATAGTTGTGAGTTTAGTCTAAGTATCTGTGTTCTATTAGATAAGTAAGAGTCAAACCATTTGAGTACTGTGTTTCTAAGGCCTAAGGTTTCGAGTTGTTTCAGGAGAATTGAATGTTTTATAGAGTCATAAGCCTTAGAAATGTCTAAAAATACAGCTAGAACCTTTTGTCCAGAGTCAATTTTTTCGTATAAGTGCGTAGTTAAGTCTAGTAGTGCGTCTTCAGTTCCTACACCTTTCCTAAATCCGTATTGTTGGTTAGTCAGTTTATTTGTTGATAGTAAATAATGTTCTAGTCTATTTTTGACACATTTTTCCAGTAACTTACTAAAATTTGTCAGTAATGAAATTGGTCTGTAGTTTGTCAAGTCGTCTTTCTTTCCTTTCTTGTGTACAGGTATAACTATACTGGTCTTATAACAGAAAGGAAAGCGTCCTTCAGTAATACTCAAGTTAAATACGTGTGTCAGTGGAGTCAGTATATGTGGTGCTATTAATTTGATCGTTTTGTTTTGTATGCCGTCATTACCTGGAGCAGTATTGTTGTTTAAGTCTTTTATATATTTGTAGAGTTCAGTAGTTGTGATTGGTGTAAAAGTAGAGTAAATGTCGTTATTGTTGAGTTCTGTCTGGTTTGTAGTAATTAAGTCATCTTGTAAGGGTTCCGTTAACTGAGGTTCATGGTTATTTGAAGATGTTGGTCTGTTGTTGTCAATTTTGTCTGCAAGTGTTTTACCGACGTTTTGAAAATAAACATTCATATTATTAGCTGCAGTCAATGTGTTATTTATACAGTCATAAGTGTTGTTATTGTGAGTGATTTTCTTTATATTTGAGTCTTGTATGTTTTTTCCTATTGAGTCATGTAGTATAGTCCAAAGTTTACGTTTGTCATGTCTATTTGTGTCTATTTCAGATTTAAGATGTAGATTTTTAGCCAGTCTTATTGAATTAGAAACAATATTTCTTACTTTCCTATAGTATACAATTAGTCGGTTGTTATTTGGGTGTCTTTTAGTCAGTTTTGCAAGTTTATCTCGATTTCTTAATGACCTAAGTAAATTTTCAGTCATCCAGGGTTTAAGTGGTGTGAGTCTGTTAGAGTAGGTTCGTATTTCAGTGCAAGAGTCAATAAAATCTATAGTCATCTGAGTCAATGACTCAGATGACTATAGATTTTATTGACTATAATATAAAGGCGACTATAATATAAAGGCGTTTTTGAAAAACAAACGTTGATTTCAATAGCTCTCAACTAACGATTAAGCATGGACTAACACAGATTTGATGCTTGCATTTTTGCCAGGTTTTCAGACGTTTGAAAGTTCGAGGTAGGCCAAAATAGACATTTTTGATAAGAAATGGACAGAATGAAATAACATGTTGATGTTTTTATGCCAATTTAGGATAATGTTTCGCAAGATCTGCCTAATATCGTTGATTTTTTTTAAATCGCATGCATTCTTTTTGATAAACCAGGCCATTCTTAACCCAGTTGTGCGTCAAAAGTGTTTTCCGTTAAAAAGTAACCCTTTATGTAAAATGACAGAAAATGAACGAGAACAGCTTATCTTAAAATCCACTAGATCTATCGATAACACTTTAGTTCATTCAAATCGGACGTACGGTTCGAAAGATAAGTTCATTCGATTTCTGAAAACATCCAAAATCTCAGATCGAGTCAAATCTTAAGCAAAACATGTCGACATATAACCTCTTTTTTAAGGATTTCTTTCAAATTTGAACTGAAGATAGGCAGTGGTGAATAAAGCCTTACCAAGCATTTGGAACCACTTGTTTGCATAATCAGCGAAAGTTGAAGGGGTATTTTATCATTTTTGACATTTTGTCTTCAATGCTCATCAAGTATGCAATTTTAGGTATTTTAAACTAAATTTTAGAAAAAAGTAGTCAAAAATATACGTTTTTGGTTCCCAAAAAATTTCCGTACCGCCAACAGGAAAGCCACAAAGGCTCCTTCAAAATGATTGCATAACATGATAATATAAAGGCGTTTTTGAAAAACAAACGTTGATTTCAATAGCTCTCAACTAACGATTAAGCATGGACTAACACAGATTTGATGCTTGCATTTTTGCCAGGTTTTCAGACCTTTGAAAGTTCGAGGTAGGCCAAAATAGACATTTTTGATAAAAAATGGACAGAATGAAATAACATGTTGATGTTTTTATGCCAATTTGGGATAATGTTTCGCAAGATCTGCCTAATATCGTTGATTTTTTTTAAATCGCATGCATTCTTTTTGATAAACCAGGCCATTCTTAACCCAGTTGTGCGTCAAAAGTGTTTTCCGTTAAAAAGTAACCCTTTATGTAAAATGACAGAAAATGAACAAGAACAGCCTATCTTACAATCCACTAGATCCATCGATAACACATTAGTTCATTCAAATCGGACGTACGGTTCGAAAGATAAGTTCATTCGATTTCTGAAAACATCCAAAATCTCAGATCGAGTCAAATCTTAAGCAAAACATGTCAACATATAACCTCTCTTTAAAGATTTCTTTCAAATTTGAACTGAAGATAGGCAATGGTGAATGAAGCCTTACCAAGCATTTGGAACCACTTGTTTGCATACTCAGCGAAAGTTGAAGGGGTATTTTATCATATTTGACATTTTGCCTTCAATGCTCATCAAGTATGCAATTTTAGGTATTTTAAACTAAATTTTAGAAAGAAGTAGTCAAAAATATACGTTTTTGGTTCCCAAAAAATTTCCGTACCGCCAACAGGAAAGCCACAAAGGCTCCTTCAAAATAATTACATAACTTGGATATATGAAGAGGTTTTTGAAAAACAAAAGTTGATTTCAATAGCTCTCAACTAACTATTAAGCATAGACTAACACAGATTTTTGATGCTTGCATTTTTGCCAGGATTTCAGACCTTTGAAAGTTCGAGGTAGCCCAAAATAGACATTTTTGATAAGAAATGGACGGAATGAAATAATCTGTTGATGTTTTTATGCCAATTTGGGATAACGTTTCGCAAGATCTGCCTAATATCGTTGATTTTTTTGAAATCGCATGCATACTTTTTGATAACCCAGGCCATTCTTGACCCATTTGTGCGTATACTACTATCGGGACTCCGTTGTGGCCGCTTGCCATATAAATAAATTTGAAGAGAATCGGTTCAGAACATTATAAATATTATAGTAAGTTTAATTAGATAGAACAAAAATATATACAGTAAAATACAATGAAATTATAAAGAAAAACAAAAAGATTGAGCAAAGATACAAGAACAAAAAAAAAAAAAATGAAGTTAATGTCCTACTTAAGGGGCGGGGTCATATATTGCCTGTGGCAATCTCTTCCACCCAACCCTTGGGACATTTGTAAATACAAGTGATTCAGTAAAAAAATCTCTGATTCTAGCGATAATAAAAGTAGAAAAATTTGAATGCCATTCACGAGGAAGTATTGTGTCCATAATTGGCAGTGCATTTTATTTTTTTTCTATTAAACGGATCTGATCATACCAACATTGCCTATTGCTTTATGAATTATTATAGCATTCAACAATCTCGAACTCAGAACCAAATGACTAATATTCATGTATAGGTATATAGCAGTATTTTCCCTTCTTCTGTGGAGGGTCTGTGGGGAGGTCATAGTTGTTAACACATAATAAAGGATCAAATTTTGTTTAGGTTTAAAAGTGCAGATCTCTTGTATTTAATGGCCTTCTTATAAAAGGGGATACCTACCACGCTCCAAAGGCAAAGTACAAATGCAACTCATATAAATAAAAAAAGGTTGTGTTTCACTAAATTCAGACCGTTAGAAATAAAAACAAAGGGAGAATGGTAATTATTTATATTGTACAGTTTGCCGACTTTACAACTTCTTATTCCTTTCGAGATTTTGACGAAATTTTTTACACATATAGGTATAGGAGACGTATTGTAGGTGGTCCCATTTTAAATTCATTAACTTCGCACTATCACTTGTTGGTGATATAGACCATGTGTCTGACCACTATATTTTTACTTAAACGCTTATATCTCTTGAATAATACACCCAATTGTCACGAAATTATGTATGTATATTGTATATGCTGGGAGTTAGCGTTCTCATTGTGCATTTATAGCTAAATCATAAGCTTTGATATTTAGGAAATCCAATTTTTTTTACAAAAAAGTGCAAAAATAACGTCTATGACTTGCCGATACACAATTTTTTGTAGAGTTTGGTTTGTAGGAAAAACGGTATTCTACCATAATATATAACATACTAGCCGTTTGCCCGTGCTTTGCAACGGGACTAAATTTCAAATTTACTAAGGCATGGCCGTACTGCTGGACAGCAATGCCTTTTTGAACTTTTTATAATTTTTCTGGACAAAGCGATAATGGTTTTGGGGGGGTCAATTCTGAGACATTTTTCGCTATCTCTTACCGTTTTGGCTAAACAACTCCGGACAAACAAACAAACAAACATAGGTAGGTAGGTAGGTAGGTAGGTAGGTAGTCCTTTTTTCTGTTTTATATATAGAGATAAATTTTGAAGAAAATCGGTTAAGCGGTTTTAGATATAATAACACTCTATATTGGAAGGTAAGATATCTATACTTATGTAAGAGAGTTTCACTCACTGACTGACTCACTCACTCACTGATTCATCACTGTTTCTCTGAACTGGTAAGTCCTAGGAAGCTGAAATTTGGTAGGTAGCTTTGTCTTATAGTCTAGATGTGCAATAAGACGGAATTTTTGCGAAATTCCCACTACAACACCTGCCATTGGCGAAAAAGGATTTTTTGCTTCTAGCGGGCCATGCTTCGGCCCGCAAAGCGGGCGACAGCCCGCTAGTAATAGATATAATAACCACCAGGCGAGGTTAATACGCAAAGCATTTTCTACCACCTTAACCCTCAGAGTCTTATTATTTTGTGGTTACAAACTCAAATAAATGAGGAAAAATTCATGCACTGGGTGGGATTCGAACCAACGGATCCCTACACTACCTAGATCACCAGACTAGCGCTTTAACCACTTGACTACCAGTGCACTGTACAAGAGATACAATGGAGTTTTATTTTATTTTTTTAAAGATGAGTGTTTAACAGCCTTTTTTATTTCGTAGCTATAAACAGGGGCTACTGTAGAAGCTTGTGGTCTGTGTTGTAGCCTGCCCATCCCGTAGTATGCCTGATGGGCGAGAAGTGACACAATACTTACCATTTAGGTGCTGAGTCAACACGAGCGCACCGAAAGGTATTCCCTACAAACAACTGTAACCAAATTTTGAATACAAATTTTTGTCGGCGCGGGGGTTCGGACCCGGGACCTTCCGCATAGGAAGCGAGTGCTTAACCACTGAGCTTAAGTATAAAATCTCAAAATTGCCACGTGTATACAATGTAAACCAATCACGAGGAAGTATTGTGTTAATAATTTATTGACAGTGTATTACTTCCGAGAAATTTCTAATATTAGAAACTAATATTAGAAATATTAGTATTGTGTTCGTTTCTGTAAAAAAAAAAAAAAAAGATTTTTTTGCTCTGAGCAATTTTGGTTTTGTGTCCGTCTGTCGGTCTATTAAAAATATTCCTTGTAACGCGCAAATCTCGGAAACTACTCAATGGATTTTGATTAAAATTTCCTACGTGTATATAATGTGAAATAATCACGAGGAAGTATTGTGTCCATAATTGGCAGTGTTTTTTATCTTCAAATTATTTCGATGATTATTATTTTGTTTAACCAAGAGTTGTGTATAATAATTTCCTGAGAACTTATATGTTTCATTCCTATTATAATTATATTAGAAAATTTAGGAAGTAATAGTAGGACCTGACTCATCTGACCAAACTTATCACACGTAAAGTTTCGTTCCATTAAGTAGATAATGCCTTGATTTAATCATTTCATTTTCCTGCCCGAGCAAAGCTATGTTAAGACAATAATATACTTTTCAATTATTTATTTTTTTAAAAGCGACGTTAAACCCCACTTTTAACTGCATGGTCATATGACGACGGGGGTGTTACCCTCTTTTCACAGGAAACTAAAAAAACCGGCTATCCACATAAACCTCACCCAGCCTTTGTTGGGCCGGAATACCAGCATCACGAAGATGTACGTTGCTCAACTTCGGTGATCCTACAAGAACCGGTGCCTTCAACGCTGGCTCAAAAATCGTTAATGTTCGGTTAAGTACTATTTTTTCATTTGCGTGTTCTGCTAAGTATCAAACGCGAAAATGGTTCGGCTAAGTATTGCGGAATGAGGAAATTTTAGAGACCGGCACTGGTCGCTTCGCGCTCGGGAATTAGCAGAACGTTAGAATTTTTCAATTATTTTCGAAATGGTTGAGAATTGTAAAAAAAAACGAGAAGTGTGTATCTCTTAAATTAAAATTGCTAGCAATTGATATAAACCTTATTCAAATCGGACAAACTTTTCTTAAGTTCGGCTAAGTCGCAACGCGAAAATGGTTCGGCTAAGTATTGCTGCGTGAGGATGTGTGTGTGTGTGTGTGTTAGTGTGTATGTGTGTGTGTGTGTGTGTGTGTGTGTGTGTGTGTGTGTGTGTGTTAGTGTGAGTGTGAGTGTGAGTGTGTGTGTGTGTACGTCAGCTTTCGACAGCTAGTTCTCGTGTCCAGAGAGTAGTAAATTTAGCACCCGTCACTAGGTGACATAGTAATATCTGCCAGCTAGATGTTTTGTTTCAAATATATTATGCATGCGAAATCAGAGTTTGTAAATAAACACTTTTTGCTGATAGGTATATCTGCATTTTTTTTTCAACATTGGGGAACTGTAAGTATTGTATAGATGACCAAAAAAGGGAGATATACTGAATTACTTATTTTTCTACTACAGCATGATCCTGAATTCATGCGTCCTCAAAAGTCAAAGAATAAGACGTTGCAGTGTTGCATTTAAAAGACTTTCAAAACCTTGAAGTTTCATTGCGTTCTTCAAAGATCAGATGAGACTCTAGAGTCTAAAGCTAGGATAACAGATCGTCAAACAATTAATTGAATGTTAGTTTAATCAAGGAACACATTCCTGGTGTAAACTCAGTTTGAAAAAAGAAAAATGGTAAACCAACATACGTACAGTACCTTGAGAGCCACTAGATACAAAGAGATATCACAAAACTATTAATGAAAGAGGTACACACAGAAATGAGAGAAAGGATACTCAGAAATAATTAAAAGCATCTCAAAGGATTTCTCTGAAAAGCGAGACAGAGATAGCAACAGAGATGGTACAGTACACCATTAGATAGAGACAGAGACATATACAAATACTGGAGAAACAACATTGGAGAAATTCCGGCTGCAATTAAACGTGAATTGCTCTTGTATGGTGAAGAAGTTCTGGTGAAACTTAAAGGAAGAGAAGGAGAATATGGATGAGTTGAAGGAAGAGAAGGTGACGGAAATTCAATGGGAGGAAAATCAGGAGAAGTAGAATAAGAAGAATAAAGAGACAGTGAAAACTGAGTAAAGAGGGAAGAAGAAAAAGGACAGAAAAGAGTTGTTAGAGAACAAAAAGATAGCAAAAAAGTGAGGCAAAAAATAAGAATTATAAAAAGAAAAAAAATCAGAAGTATGAGGATTTGGAAGAAAACAAGAAGATAAGAATACGAAAGATGAAGAGAAATAAAAGACAGGAAAGAGAAGAAGTATTAAGGGAATCAAATAAGGAGAGGAAAATTTAGAAGACGTGAAGACAAGAAAAACTAGAATACATGATGAAGAAGAAACAGAGAATAATGAAGAAGAAGCCGGGATATAATTAGCTGTAAAAGAACAAGAAGATAAGGAGACTAAAGAAAATGAGACAAGAAAAAATGAAGTATCAAGAGAACAGGATAAAGAGATGAAAACGTAGAAGGAAAGGTGCAGTAAAAAGAGGAGTATAAGAACGAGGAAAAAGTGAAGAAGAAACAGGTGGAGAAGGAAAACAAGAGAACAGGATAAGTAGAACGAGATGAAAGTAAAAGGTAGATGGAAAGGTGTAAGAGGGAAAATTGAGAAAGTGAAAGAGGTGAATGAGGATGTGGACGAGGAAATAAAATACAGGGAACCTGTAGTTTGTTGATTTACTGAAAGGATGCTTCCTTGTTAGAGATGACTTCTGAAATCGGAGTGATGAAAACTTGTGGAAACTTCTGATGTGTATGATTGCTCATCTTGTTTGTATTGGGTAGCGATGGTGCTCTTTCTCTTTGCTCTGGAAGTTGTAGTTGTAGTTGCAGCTGTTGTTGTTGTTTCTGTTTTTCTCATTAACTTGTTTTTGTTGCTTTATTTGCTGTTCTTCAGATTTTTTCAGTTAGTTATTAGCTAGTTACAGATATACCTTGTAGACTATGGTCTTCTCAAGTATGCAACTTCACTTGGTTATAATACACCTTGTATTTACGTTACGGTCTTCTCAAGTATGCAACTTGAGGAGCACGTCCCCCGAGAATTCCGAGACTTGGCGCAAATCCCGAAGATGTTTTCACTTATTTATGGCCATGCCCTGGTGGTGTGGTAAACGCTTCTCTTGGTTAAGAAATGAACTGTAACACGAGTCGAGATATTACTCACACCGGTAGGGTTTGAGGAGGGATTGCTAGGAGGGAGTACTTTGAGGGCAAATGGTATGACGGGGATAGGATCTGAAGTAGAAAAGGATATAGCTCCGCATTCTAGTGTGATGGTATGACAGGGAGCATTGCGGGGTCTAAAAAAGGAAAGGATGGCTAAGAAGAAATATTTTCTGAGCAAATGTTATGATAGGAATCAGTATCAGTATAAACAGACAAGTGAGAAGTTGTACTACATGTACAATTGTACATGAATATCAGAACATACCCGGACAGCTGTTTCGAGCTTATTTGCTCTCATCAGCAGGTAATAGTTCTGAATATCCATGTGATCAACTAACCTCTCTATTATGATCAGTATAAACAGAAAAGTGAGAAGTTGTACTAGATGTACATGAATATCAGAACATACCCGGACAGCGAATAGGATCTGAAAGGGAAAAGGTTATAAAGAAGGAATACATATTTTGTGGGCAAATGGTGTGACAGAAGTAGGATCTGAAAGACACAAGGATAACTATTAAGGAGTACGTATTTTCTGGACAAATGGTAAGACAGGAATTGGATCTCTGGGAAGAATTATTTTCTAGGCAAATAGTATGACGGGTAATGGATCTGAAAGGGAATAAGATAGCTAGAAAGCAGTACCTGTTGTTGGGAAATAATATGACGGGGATAGGATCTAAAAGAGAATAGGTTAGCTAGGAAGGAGTCTTTTGTCGGAAAATGGTCTGACAGAAATAGGATCTGAAAGAATTAAGAATTGCAATATGTGGTTAAGTTGTGGAAGAAGGAAGGTTGCAAAGGGGTAATGTTTAGAAGAAGTGGAAAGAAGTATTGGTGGGTGAGAAGTTTAGTAATACAGGGAATGTGAGGTAGTCATAAATTAAATGGGTATTGAGGGAGAGGTGCACAGGATGAAGATAAGAATTTCTTGGTGAGTTCCATTGTGGAATGGTATGCAAGAGAGGGAGGGACAGAGAGAGAGGACAATGGTATGCAACCAAGGACATATCTAAGTTGTAATATAAGAAAAGACAAAAAAAGGAAGATTTTTGATCTCTTTCAAATATAGGAGATAGAGAATTGTTTGTTATGCACATTTCTGAAGGTTCTTGAAGAGATACAAACATATTTGGTACATATCTTTTTCAAGGTTCTGGAGCAGATGTTAGAGTAATACCTACTTATTACTTAAGACTTATATTTTTCAAGGTTTTTAAAAAGAAAAGAAATATTAGGTACCTATGTATTTTTTCAAGATTATTGAAGAAAAAAGAATCTTTCTATTTCAAGTAGAGAAATTCCTGGTATCGAAGTACATTTTGCAAGGTATTGAAATGTTTCTTGTTTTTTTTCTCAATTGTTTATATTTTACATATTGCTGAATATTCTGGGATTTCACATTTTTCTCGACTTCCTCTCTTCCAAAGTCCCAAAGGATCCCTGTAATTTTAAAAGGAATTGTTACTTAGATCTAGATATTTTCCATTCCCAGTATAATATCTTGGATAAAACTTCTGTAGCAGGAACCAATTAGGTGGTGTTCTGAAAATCCTAATTCGAGCGAGATAGCAGCAATAAGTTATCATTTCCGAAGTGAAAAAAAGTTCGGAACATAAATTTGCAAAATGACAAACTACAAAACACTAAGTTGGCAAGCTCGAGCGTTTTAATTGTGAAGAATTTGCTGAAATCTCGCACAAAAGCTGGAGCTTCGCGAAAGTTTAAGACACTGTCTCTGAAAGAAGTTAGCACCAGGGGATTAGTTTCTCACTAACTTGTGCTTTGATTTAGCACGAGCTATCATTTTGTACTTATTGGTGTATCTTTAACTTGAGGAGGTGGGGGAGAGAAGATCAAGAGGGATGCCCAAGCTTAGGTGGAGAGATGAAGTGGAGCAAGATTTGAGAAAGTTGGAAGAGAGAGGATGACCTAGCCCTAGACAGAAGAAAGTGGAGAACAAGACTGCTACAGATCAATGCCGACCCCCAGCAGGATTGGAAAAGTTAAAGTTAAAGAAAGTAACATGTATTCATAACTTCTCAGCCTGGCTTATTCAATTGGAAGATTGTTATGTTTGTGGCGTTTCTGGGGTGTTCAACGTCGCTTTCAAGTGGATGGTCATATAATAACGGGGATTTTACCCTCCATTTGGTGGAAACTTATAAATCAGCTACCTAGATTATCCTCACGTGGCTTGATTGTTGTCGGGAATAATAATAATGCTTTTTCTTGGTGTTATTATATCACAATTTTAGTGGGTAGCGCAGAATCATAGGACTTTACCACTTAAATTTACAATATCTTGTATTTTTTTGCCTATGATTTTGCCACTGGTCGCTGCTTCACATCAAAGCAGCTACTCATTTTCCTCACGAGGTATGAGTGGACCCCGAACATCCCAAGTACAGAGCAAGAAAAACCGCTGGGGATCGAACCCAGGTCACTATGTGTGCAATGCCTAGCGCGCTAACTCACTCTGCCACAATGACTACTGTTGTCGGGAATAGTCAGCGCTGAGAGGGTTTGAATTTGAGTAAGAATCGACCAAGTTAAAGCCTAGCTGGACGTTGCTTAACTTCACTGACAGACTTCAATGAGCTAGAAAATACTTGGTGTGTATTTAGCATGCCAGCGACGCTGTTTCTGGGGCCAAAAAGACGGTACGTCTGTTGCTCAGTCAGCCTCGTAGGCGCGTTCATTACACCAGATCTCGTTCTGTCACTGAAGTTAAGAAACGTCCAGTGAGGTTAGGAATTAGATGGGTGACCATTTAAATCGAACCTTCGTGATGTTGGCTATTCCCGGTCCCACTCAGACTGAGTGAGGTTAATTTGAGCAGCTGGTTTGTGAGTTTCTAGGAAATGGAAGGTAAAACCCCTGTAGCGATATGACTATGCAGTTGAAAGCGAAATTAAACCAAAAATTAAAAAAGTCTGTTGTTCACGTGGGTCTGTATCTGTACTTTCAAAAATCAACACTTCAAGTTTGAGATCAAAATTAAGTTTTGAACCTCGGTCTATTTGCAAGGAAAGGATATAAAAATGAGGGTCTTGGAAGGGTCTTCATAATTTATTATTCAGGAAGACAACTCCATGTTAACTGAGCACTAAATCTCTGCCTTCCATTTAGCAATGCTTCTACTAACTCGGGACAGTTCCGAAAGCTTTTTTTCTCCTGTTTTATGACTTAACAACTTTCATAGCTCCAAGCAGACGTATAATATACATACCTGCCACTTGCTTTTATGAGCCTCTTTATTCACAATCACAATAAAACAAATCTGCCCAGGTTTGTAGACCTACTTTGGAATAGTAATAATAATATTTTAAGAACTATTATTACAACATACTGAAAATTTCCCTTTAATTAGGTAATTAGGGATTTTTTTATTGTAAGAAAAAGTTGTTCCTATAAATTTTTCGTTTTGTTTATTGTTTAGCCAGGACCGCCAAACGGAAGGCCGCCATTAGCGGCACCGATTTCATCGAAAAGTCTCGTATCTGGTCCTCTCCATAAATGAGGTCTACATACCAAATTTCATGTGAGGACCACATAAGACTCTGACGGTTAGGTGGTAGAAAATTCTTTGAGAATGAACCTCGCCTGCCACTAAAGAGTGTTATTATACTTATTATTATTATCTATCTAAATATATAACTTTAAAGGAAATAAATTGCTGCGCTTTAGAGACAATCAGCCCGCAGAGATGACAAATGTGCCGGCGAAATGTCACACACATTACCTCAGGTCATGGGGGATTAATATATACGTGACTCCCCCCTCTCTGTTGATGCGGTCTCTTTGCACGTTAGTGTACCTACGTTAATTTCAGCAGGGTTAGTTTTGACACTCTGTAAACATAACGATAGTCATAATCGCTTTCACTGCATGGTCATCTCACGACCGACGGCGGATTTACATTAATCTATCTCTTACACTAAATTTAGTTAGGCTTTCAAAAGGGTTGGGTGGAAGAGATTGCCACAGGCAATAACCCCGCCTTTTAGGTAGGATATTGTTATTGTGTGACCAGTTGATGTCATCTGATTTCATTGTGCTAATTTGAGACAATACCTATCCACATATATTTATCTAGGTATACCTATTCCATAATTTTTAAAATAATATTTTTCAGGTAAAATACCTAGGCATTCATATTGATACCTTATATTGTGTGATTTCAAGAAAATATCCTAAAGTTGTTACGATAAAGTTAGACGAAAATTAAATTGAACTGTATACCAAATAGAACTGTAAAATTTAACTAGGTATTTATTATTTAATGGTTCTATTCCATAAGAGTAAACTCTATGTACCTCGGTTGTAAAAAGCCTTCCATAAAAATTCGTCAAAAAGTAAAACGAGATTACATTTTCTGCTGCTATTTTTTTACGACGTGGGAGATTTTATTGCTGACAATTTTCATCAAGTTTATTGACATTATGTTATATACCTACTGGTTAATGGGAGTAGCTGATGCGATTTCCAGCGAATAGAGGGTAAAACTTCTGTCTTAATCAGGACGTTAAATCAAATAGAATTGTTGGCGTTAGGAAGGGCATCCATCCATAAAAATGTGCTACAACCAACCAAGCTCAAGGTCACAATAGATCTAATTAGGTCGCAGTGTTAATTGTAAGGGTTTCACTGAAAACCCTGCAACCAAGGTTTTCATACGGTTAATATACCAGTTCTCTTAACGACAGGTGAAATTAAGCAACGTCCAGGTCGTCCAGAAAAGATAGAATTTTGTTTAAAATCTCATGTTTAAAGGCCCAACTTAGGATAATTGAGATTCAACGAATAGAGGTGAGGGTTACACCCTCTTGATGACTAGGTATTGGCCCCACCCAGCTAGGTGTGGTTAACAAAAAAAAAATATTATCATGAATAAAACTTGGCCGAGATGTAATAACGATCTATACAAAGAAAGAGACGGAAATCATAGGTCCCATACATTTGATGTACCTTTCATCCACCGAAAAGTTCAACATGAATTTCAAAAGTTGCAATTATTATTGCAGAAATGTAATATTATACATCACTAGCGGGCTGTCGCCCGCTTTAACGGGCCGAGGCATGGCCGTGAAAGCAAAAAATCCTTTTTCGCCAATGGCAGGTGTTGTAGTGGGAGTTTCGAAAAATCCCTATTGCACATCTAGACTATAAGACAAAGCTACTACCAAAGGACTTACGGTTTGGGCTGTAGAGCGATGATCAGTCAGTGGTCAGTGGTCAGTGGTCAGTGAGTGTCTTTGACATTTATATATTAAGATGTATAGATAACATAAATCTTGAAAAATTGTGTAAACAAAAAGAGAGAAAATCTCGCCTCGTGCAAGCGACCCCAGAGACGTGACTCATCACTTCCTCCCGCTGCGCCGCGCTGATTGCAGCTCCGAGGAACTACATAGAATGCTGACCTAATTTCAGCTAATATTTTCCACACAAATCCGTCAAAGTTGCATGCGGAGCGCGGTGGCATCAATTAAAATTCAGGAAGGAGCATGCTGCAAGGAGCATGCTGCAAGGAGAGAGGTTTTCACGGAGCGTGATCAGGAGAAACAAAATGGACTCAAGGTCACGGCGAAGTCTTAATTCTGTTAAATTTAAATTATTAATTAAATTTTGGTCCATGAAACCCCCCTGTTCACTATTGAAGCGAGTCTGATTGGCTATGATTGAGAAAATAAGAGTGGGGAGAGAGAAAGGGTGAGAGAGAAGGGGAGTAGATAGGGAGGGAGAGAAGAGGAGAGTAAGAAAAGGGGAGAGAGAGACAGAGAGGACAGAGAGAAAAAGAAAGAAAAGAGAAGGGAGAGAGAGAGAGAGAAGAGAGAGAGAGGAGGGGGGGAGAGGAGAGAGAGAGAGAGAGAGAGAGAGAGAGAGAGAAGAGGAAGAGGAAAGAGGAAGAGATGTGAGATCCCTCTTGGGTGGAGAGACAATGTTGAGGAAGATTTGAGAGGGGTGAAATAGGTAGGACGGCCTAGACAGAAACTAAACACAAGTCTTACCTCGCTGGACGTTGCTTAACTTCGGTTATCCTACGGGAACCGATGCAGGGTCACACGTGCCATCGAATGCTGGCACAAATGGTGAATAATTACTGCACTGGGTGGGATTCGAACCAACGGATCACTACACCACCTGGATTACCACACTATCGCCTTAATATTATTTATTAGTATCTAACTCTTTATTAGTAAACATATAGACAGACAAATAATGGTAAAAATTAAATATAAAAATTGACAATATTATAATATAAACAAGATAAAAAAATAAACAAAATATATTACATATTCCTAACTAAAGGTCGGGGTTATTGCCTATGGCAATCTCTTCCACCCAACCTTTTATTACTGGACGACCCATGTTACACTTTTTCTAAACAATGAACAACTACTCTTCGAAAAAAGTGATTTGACTAAACATTTCAATACGAATATTCCAACGGGAAAGAAAATCAAATAAATCAAGCAAGGAGATGAAAGCTTACCCATGAGCCCTTCAAGTGAATGGAGAGACAAACGTTTATTTAGATTTATGTACAGCATAAACAGCATTGCACAGGTATGGGACCCAACTCATAATAAATATCTTGCCCTCTGTACATGGACAAAGTTAAAAGTAATGGGAACATGAATAGTAAAATCATATTTGACATGTTAAAAGGGATGGGGAAAAAAAATAAGGACATTAAATTCTTATTCTTTTCTTTTTTTCCCCAGCTTTGTACTTGTCTCGCAACTCTCGAAATAATAAGGTGATGGAAGAATTCCTATTTCAAACTTTCTTCTCTCCTTCACTTTGCCTTCTCCCAAACCTCCTCAAGAAATTCCTATTTAATACGAGAAGAAATTCACAAAGTAGATGATATTTGCTTCATTGAATTAACTCACACGTGACCTTTGTGTGAGCTGCTTATAATATTCAAAGGTCAAAGGTCACGAAGCTCAAAATAGTCACAAAAATAAAGCGGAAACAAAATTCATCCCTTAAGGTCAAACTTTTTAAGGGACAACGAGATGGAAATGTTCGTCAAAGAAATCAGCCGTAGGTTATATTTTGAATTCTTTTTAAAGACTAAAATATCCCAGGGTCAATTCGACTTGAACAAAGGAAATGTTTTTCTAAACAAATATCAATAATCTTTCCTAATTTTATTGTGCTTAAAACAAAAAGAGAATCCTACCCTATCTATTTATTTTAATTAAATATTAATAAGTAAAGTGGTAAATTTTATAATAATAAGGTAGGTGCCTCATACTTTTAGTTCAACAAACATTAGAAGGGTGAGTATAACTATAACTATCTACATTACGTATATTATACACAGATCCTCATTTAAATTTAGGAAAATACTATTCTAGAGGTCAAGACTCTTTAGAAAAATTCAGATTTTAGCCTATGAGAATATTAATTTCCAGGTGTTTTTTTATGTACAAACATGTTATTAATTTAATTAATAAATAAAAAATAAAATGCGCGAAAGGGTGCTCAAAAATATACCAACAAGTAATTAAAATAATGATGCTGCACTACAATATTATTTCACATATGTGTTTAACATTTAGGTGCTTATGCTTTATGCATAATGCATAAAGGGTGCCTCTGTATAATGTCGTCAGAAAATCAGGGGTGATAGAACTGGGCAATTACAATCGAATCGAAGATTTTTTTTTAATTTGGGTTTAACGTCACTTTTAACTGCATGGTCATATCACGACGGGGTGTTACCCTCCATTTGCAAAAAATTCACAAACTTGCTACCCACATTAACCTGACCCAGCCTGGTTGGAAATACCAGCATCACGAAGTCTTCACCTCGCAGCACGTTGCTTAATTTCGATGAACTTACGAGAACCGGTGCATTCAATGCGCCATCAACGCTTTTGATTTTTTTTTGATATTTTTTGAATCGATTCACGCGGGTAAATGCGAATTTTTCTGCAATGATCGTCGTGTAACTTCACATCAGGCAAACATGGACAGCCTGTGGGCTTCAATACAGCAAAGCCAGGGACAGGCGAATTAGAGAACGGGCACAATTAAAAGGAAAGTACATGGGTAGGCGATAAGAAAGACTAATTAAGGGTAAGGGGAAGGTTAAGGGTAGAGTGGGGGGAAGGGAGGGGGGAGGGGTTAAGGTAGGGGGAAAGGGTTAGGGTAGGGGGATCATTAGAGATTTTGCCATGGTGTGATTTTGCATTCCTGGTTTCACATACCTAGAATATGAGTAAAGTATAAATATGTACAAGTTTGTTTTTATTTAATTAATTATCATAATGATACACACATGTTTTAATTAGTTATTGATATTATCATATTGATGTACACATGCCCTTTGATGAAACGTTAATCAAGTGCCTTTTAGGCATAGTGATAAACTGAGGATTATGTTATGTAAACATTTTGAAAAACCAACCCAACACCTCAGGCATTATCTATTATCACCAGCTCTGATTAAGTTTTACTTTTTTTTTCTTATATGTAAGTAAAATATTTCTTCCAATTTTTCAGAGGTTGGGAGAGCTCCTCAAATACTCACAGCATTACCGCTCTGCAATTAGCAATTGCAATGCGCTGGATGAGATAATGCCGTGATCGGATGTCTTTTAATGATGTACATTGTACAAGTTTAAATGCATAAGTTTTCCTTGTACTCTAACTATTAAGTTTCATTGTGTTAATTATGTCACAACTGTAGTGGATGTGGTCACTTATAATTATGTGGTCACAAACTCAAATAAATGAGGAAATGCATTGGGTGGGATTCGAACCAATGAAGTCCTACACTACTTGGATTACCAGACCTAACCACTTGACTACCAGTTATACCTAGATAGATTGGATACTGAGTACCTACCTTGTTACTGAGTATTTTAAAAGTTTTTTTTTAAAAGTTATCATATTTGTGTTTATCACTTTTGTGATATCACAACTACTCAAACTCGCTTTACTAAATTTACGCTGAAACCCGGACTTGAACCACCGACCTCCAGGTTACAAGTTCACCGCCTTATCGATCAAGCTACTGAGGTCGGTTGTTACTGAGTTATCAGCGAATGTAGAACAAAACCCCTGAGGGACCTCATCTTTCGTTTCGATGTAAAGCATGAGAAAGTTGATGAAAAAAAAAAAACATAATTTAACTATGAGGATAGCCTCCAAACGTTGCCTGCAGCTTTCGGTTGCGGTTGAAACCAACCGGAAAGAATGCGGTGAGGTCGACAACGCGAGGAGTTCTCAAGCGCTTAACCTTATCTTGTTTTCACAGCCAGTCAAGCATAAAACAGGAAAAATTATTCCAGCGGAGGTCTGCTGCGGTTGGAACTTTTTTCTAACTTGTTTTAAATCTTTTGATTAGACAGCGAGACAAGGAGGTTGAGGAAGGAGGAATTCCCGAGGAGGTAAAGAGAAGTGGAAGGAAGTTAGAATAAGTGGAAGTGAATATAGAAGCAGACTCCTAGGTAAGAGACAGAAAGAGAAGAAGGAAGATAGAAGGAGATAAAGAAATGGAGACAAGGAGGTTGAAGAGAAAGGAAGGAGAAGTAGCCGAGGAGGTGAAGGGAAGTGGAAGGAGAATTTAGAATAAGTGGAAGTGAATATAGAAACAGACTTCTAGGTAAGAGACATCAGAAAGAGAAGAAGGAAGATCTCCTACTCTCCTCTCCTCAACCCCCTTGTCCCTTAATCCTGATCTCTTATTACTTGTCCTTCCATCTTTGTCTCTTGTCTCTATCTCTTCCTATTTTTTTTTTTTATCTATTTCTATTCTTCTTTGACTCCTTTTACCCTTCTTTACCTACCTACCCTCACCTGTCCCTATTCCTACTCTATCCTATCCGTTCCCTATATTCACTTCCTCTAGTACTACCTTCAGACATGGGGGTTGAGGAGAGGAGAGTAGGAGTAATCAAAGAGATAAAGAAGAGTGGAAGGAAGATAGAATAAGAGGAAGTGAATATTAGAGACAGGAAGAGGAGAAGGAAGATAGAAGTGAATGAAGGAAGAAAGAGAAAGACGACTTTAATTGGCAAGGAAGAGAAATAACGAAAAAATGAGAAGAAGAAAAAGAGATGGGAGAGGGAGATAGGAGGTAAGGAGGGTGGTAAAGTAGCCAAGTCGGTGAACAAAAGTGGAAGAAAGTCAGCATTAAAGGAAGTGAATATGGCAGCCCTTCATTTTCGAAGGTAACAGAATTTCTGTTGCGGAAATTCTGCTCCAACAGGTAATGTGAACTCAGGATCTCTGGACTCTAGACTACCATGGAAGCCAGTAAAGCAGTCTGTCCCGTTCTTCAGACGGCTGGTTCAACAATATGTCAAATAATGGATTGTAAGTTCACTGACTCCAATTTCGCAACAACCTCTTAATTACCCATATCGCAGTTCAAAAGACTTGCGAAATTCTACAAAAGTTTATACCTAGGAGTAGGAGGATCTTGTGTGACGCAGAGTAAACAAATAAATCCCTTTGATAGAATCTTTGATTACCTATCCAATTACCTACATTTGAGCTTTTGAAAGTGAGTTCATTGGACTCTAGAGCTGTAATCTTCTCACTTCCTGGTTGAATGTTTTGAATAATATTCATGTTACATAGGAGTGAGTATAAAATATTACTTCCGATAAATTTCTAATTTACCAATCGGAATTATTGTGTTCGTTTTTGTAAAGAAAATATTTTTTTACTGAGATTTCAATATTGCTGGACGTTTCATAACCTCTGAGCAACTTTGGTTTTTTGTCTGTCTGTCGGTTAAATACATTCGTTGTAACGCGCAAATCTCAGAAACTGCTGAACGGATTTCAACGAAAAAATTTGTACAAAAAAAAAAAAAAAAAAAAAAAAAAAAAGGAGACGTATTGTAGATGGCCCATTCTAAATTAATCAACTTCCCACTAGCGGTTCTTGTGGTGATAGAGACCATGCTGTCAATAACTTTTTACTTATACGCTTATATCTCGTGAACGGTACAACTGATTTTTTTATTGAATTATATTATACGAGTATTGGGCCATCTTTTTTTTTGAGCTGCATAGTTTACAATATCTAGAAAAATAGTCTACTGACTACTCTGTATCTTGTGCCAGCCGTAGAGTGTTCTTCATTGTCTTTTCACAATATAGAGTAGCGTATCATAGAAGGCGGGATATTTTATTGTTATTGCCTGCAGCATTATAGATACATTGTTTACAAGAAAATGGGAAGACAACAGGAGCGAGCAGGTACCGAAGGGGAAAAAGGGGATAAAAAGTGAGATGGAAAATGTTAGAATGGGATAAAACGATGGCAGAGTGAACTTAACCCTTTAAAACCTGTGGTTGTTTTAAAAAAACTATCTACCGACCTCAGTAGCTTGATCGATAAGGCGGGGGACTTGTAACCTGGCGGCGGACTTGTAACCTGGAGGTCGGTGGTTAAGCGAGTTTGAGTAGTTGTGACATCACGAAAGTGACTAACACAAATATGATAACTTAAAAAAAACACGTGTTTATCTGGGTGAATGTTTATAATTTACAAGCAGGCTATCGCCCGCTTTGCGGGATGAGGCATGGCCGTGAAAGCAAAAAATCCTTTTTCGTCAATGGCAGGTGTTGTAGTGGGAATTTCAAAGTTACCTACCAAATTTCAGCTTCCTAGGACTTACGGTTTGGGCTGTAGAGCGATGATCAGTGAGTGGTCAGTCAGTGACTTTGACATTTATATATTAAGATGACTTCAGATTGAAGAACTTATGTAATGGTAAAGATACTTCTTTTTTTTAACAAATTAACGGGCATAGCCCATGTTTATTTATACTTTTACTCACTGCGCTGTTGTACAGATGCGGTTCAAAGAAGAAAAGAAAAAAAAGAAGTAATCATATTAAATTATGTTAACTTAAACACAAAAGAGAATAACAAGAAATATGTCACACTATAATTACTCAAACTCACCTTTTTTTCTTGATATTTGTTAAAAAAAAAACAAATATTTTTCTTACTTGAGACTCGAACCACCGACCTTCAAGTTACGAGTTCACCGCCTCATCGTTCGAGCCCACCGAGTTCGCAAAAAAAAACCGAGTTGGCTTTTTTTTCAACAAGATCAAATGTTTTGGGTTCGAAAGGGTTAAGCAGGATAGAAAATGTTAGATAAAGCGGAAGGGGTTGCAAAGACAGTTTTCCTGTAACCGAGTTTTTAAAAGGCTATAAAATATTAATTTTGATTAAATTCCTTTTCACCCCATACGCTTCCCCCCGCTCAACCTCGATCCCTCCCCCCCCCCCCCCCCCCCTTATTGTTTGCTTAGGGTTAATGGGTATTTCGCAGGTATTTGATGGAACTCAGGGCTTATAGAGATACGGAGAGCGGGGGAGGGGTTAAGTGGAGGCATAGTAAAATAATATTGCTTTTAAGAGTTTCAGCGTATAAGCCAGAATTATTTTTAAGAGTGATTCGGGCGGGCTGATGTCTCAAGGACGGCGCACATCGGTTAATGCATGCGTAAGATGGTATGCTAATTAATGAATAATTTAGACATTAAGTAGGTACTAAAGAGGTAAAAAGTACTACTACCTGCTGAAAAGAGAGAATATGCTCAAAACAGCACTGTCCAGGACTCCAGGTATGTTTTAATAGAACTTTTCTGTCCATATACTACTTTGTACTAGCTTTCAACCAGCAGTGATGGAGTCGATGGTAATTGAATAGAGGTATCGTTAAAAAACGTCTAACGAGCTTAAGGCTTGGAGGTTTGATCCTTTATATTCAAACCATGCTGGCTATTCCTGGCCTTACCCAGGCTGTGTGAGATTAATGTGGGTAGCTGTTTGTTAAGTTTCCCACGAATAGAGTATAAACTCCCATCTTGAAATACATGATTCTTACTTTACTTTCCGTGTCCATAATATAATATGTGATGTCATAGTGGTGGAAGGGTTGAAATGGGTGAACCACTTGGACGCCCGGAAACTGACAATTTCAAAAATATTTCTTAAAATTTCGTAGGAATTTAAAATTCATCGTTTGCTATGTGATTAACTTACAATAAATAAAGGAATCACTATAATGTGGCCATAAGATAGTGCCACCTATCAGATCCATTTGTGAATTTAAACCAGTATTCCCGCTCCATCTTCACATTCAACACACAACACTTTCTTCCTCATCCCCCTTTTAAATTTGATTTTGCCTGCTTGTTGGCTGTCTGGTTGATATATTGTACATAAATACATGGTAAATGATATAGGTATCAGTATTCAGAATATGAGAATATCAGTTGAAAGGAACGTCAATGCCCAAGAAACAATACTATATTAGCTTTCAAGAAAGTTTTAAAAGCGAGAAACGAGTCCACCGCCTTATTGATCGAAGGTCGGTGAATCAGCAAAAATAACTAAAATAAAGAACAGGAACCATCAGCTGTTTGTCGACGCGTTGTTGTTTTTCGAGAATTTTCCAATTAAAATCTTCCCAGAGCCAGGGACCTGAAAAGTGGGGGGGGGGGGGGGGGGGGCTCTTTCATATTCATGACACAATTCAGCATAAACACTGCAAGTAGATACTCGTGGCAAATATCAAAGGTCATGCAGGAAAATGTAATTACAAGACCGCTCCAGTAGAGAAGAGTACCCTCGAAGGTACTCTCGGGGATGCTCTAGCCAGAAAAAGTATACTATTCATCATCGCTAGAGGTGGACATGACAATTTATGACAGCCATACTTCTTCTATTGGCAAAAAAGTTGTGGAAAATTCCGCTCAGGTCGGTTTTTGAACCCAGACACTTCACATCAAAAGGTAGAGTTCAATACCACTTCGCCATAATAGTCGGCTTTTCCTTAACTTCTCAGCTCTTACATAACTCGGGATTTAAGTCATTCCAAACGGGGGTTTTACCTTTTATTCAATGGAAACTCATAACCCTCCTTAACCTCACCCTGCCTGAGTTGGTCCAGGGAAATTTTAGGACACTGATGTAATTTGACTAAATAAATATTGATCTCGTCAAATAAATATTGAATTAAATAGAATAAATCGAATATGAATAAAATTTCCAGCATCACAAGGAATAAAATTTGAGTAATCACCTACCAAGTCCTGATGACCTAGCTGAATGTTGCTCAACTTCAGTGATCTGACGAGAGGTGTATTCAGCATACAATCGACGTTGGCTTACGTTTACAAGCTCACCTATCGTCAAAATAGAAGCTTTCAGTATTAATTCTTTGGAAACGAGAAATGTAATTTCCAATTTCTCAGAGGTCGTCCTGTATGCCAGGGGGAAATGAGACGCTATATTGTTTTCATTTGAGAAACGTTCCTTTTCGAAAGCCAGGAGTGAGATAAATAGCAGGATTAATGGTATTTTTTTTTTTTTTTTTTCTTTATTTGTTACATTACTACATACATTCACAAATATAATTATGGCAAAAAATGTATTTTTAAACAACCCTGTCAGCTGAAAGCTGGTGGCGGGTGTTTATAAAATATATAAAAGGAAATATATTGGTTTCTTTGAAAACTAAAAAAGGAGGGGAAAGAGGAAAGAAATATTATAATACATATAAAAAAAAACGAGAAAATAGAGAAAAAGAGGTAAAGATGTAAAGTCCAATAAAACGTAAATGGAAGAAAAAGAAATATCTCGTTATGGTAAAGAAGTGTGGAAAAAAGGAAGAAGAAAGAAGAAATGAAGGAGAAAAGAAAAAAAAAAAAAGAAAGAAAAAAAAAATAGTGTTTCTATTTTATATTGATCATAGTAGATATTCGTAATTATGAAATATTAAATAGGTGCATCTCATCATAATTAATAAATAAATATTTGCAAGTTATACATCTCTTGTATAAATAATAATTAAAATTATACAAGTCTCATGGAAAAAAAAGGTTTATATTCAGGTTATTGGCAATAGATCATTAATATTTATATTTCTATGTTTTAAATATTCTTTTATTTTAATTTTAAGTGATATATTAAAGTTTTTCAAAAATTTTATCTCTGTTGGTATTATATTTAATATTTTTTGTCCGAGGTAATAAAAGTGACGTTTGGTAATTGATTTATGTATTAGTCGAGTTTCTGTCTGTCCGTGTTGTCTTGTTCTGTACATGTTAGTGTTGGTTGTCCAGTAATGTTCATATTTTAGAGAGTAGATTATTAATTTGTACAGGTATAGGTCTTTTAAAGGAAGTACGTCTAGGTGTGTGTAAAGGTCATTGGAGTTGTGTTGTCTGTCTTTTCTTAAAATTATTCTCAGTATTATATTTTGTGCTCTTTTAAGTGGTTCAATAACATTATTATATGCACCTCCCCAGGATGAAATACAATATTGAATTAGGGATTGCACAAAAGCAAAATATATAAGCCTGAGAATATTTTCATTACAAGTTTTAGTAAAATTATGGAAAATGTATACCCCAAAAACACCACTTCGTGGTTAAAAAAAGAAGAACGCCTCACTCAAAAGAATGATTATAATTAGCTAAAAATAAATGATATCAAATTGAGAACACCTTACCACCTCTCTTTCTGTATCTCTGCACTCCTCTCTGAATTTATTCCTCTTATGTTTATCTTTGTTTATCCTTTCTAGGGGTCATCCCAAACTTGATTTCTCTTGAAATTTACTTGTTGCACGGCAATAAAAAAGGCGGTCGGAGTATGATTTTTCTGAACTTATTTGATTTGAATCGAGAAAATTACACCGCGACCGCCTTTTTTATTGCCGTGCAACAAGTAAATTTCAAGAGAAATCAAGTTTGGGATGACCCCTAGAAAGGATAAACAAAGATAAACATAAGAGGAATAAATTCAGAGAGGAGTGCAGAGATACAGAAAGAGAGGTGGTAAGGTGTTCTCAATTTGATATCATTTATTTTTAGCTAATTATAATCATTCTTTTGAGTGAGGCGTTCTTCTTTTTTTAACCACGAAGTGGTGTTTTTGGGGATATCAGTTCTTTTTGTACGAAAATATAGGTTCATACACTACTGAAACATTATGAATAACAAAAGTAAATAAGCTGGGAAAATGTGAATGTACCAAGTTGTCTTTTTTTAAGATATAGTTTTAGCAGTACGTATTTAATTTTCCAAGGTCAATATGTATTTGGATCACAGATTTGGCCCCCTGAGTCCCCAAAGTGAGTAAATAATATATAAATTTGCAATGCAAGAACTTTTGATTCTATACTCAACATGATTAGGTTTATCTTTCAATGCTAAATAGACCTCGGAGCCTCCTATGAGGGACACTAAAACACCTGGATTTACAAATGCCAAAGAAATTAATGTGTAATCACCTTATCAAGGTGAGGTAATGAGTAATCTCCCGTTGACCTTTTCTTACCCGAATTCTCTCCGGCTTGTTGCAGGGGTCACCACGAGTATCTCTCCCGGAAATAAGACCATGCTTTTTTACATTAGGCATTTAAGAAAATGAGAACTATAAAATTATCATTTTTAAATAAGAATCGGCCTTTTATAAGGAAATCTTTAAAATCTCTAAGTAATGAAAGGCAATGCCTTCAGTGTATAGTAGAGTTAGGTAAAATACATAGAAGGCCATGCCTCAGGAATATAGTAGGGTAAAGGATAATACATAGAAGGCAATGCCTCGGGTTTATAGTAGGGTTAGGTAAATATATAGGCCATGCCTTGGGTTTATCATAGGGTTAGGAAAAATACATAGAAGGCCATGCCTCAGGTCTACGAGTATATCAATGATTCCTAGGTGTTTCGATTATAATTTTTATGCTAGGTCTAAACTATGTAGGTATAAAACCAGGTAAAAATGCAAGCGACGCGACGGGAGACGATTTTGTGTTGATAAAACCATGAACGGGAGAGAACTCGGTGGTGACGTCCCTTATCAATACCTCACGAGGTATGACTGTACCCCGGACATAATGGACAGAGAAAAAAAAGTTCCCTGAAGGTGATCGAACCCAAGTCATCATGCGTGCAAGCCTAGTATGCTACCCACTTGGCCAAAGTCACTACTTTGTCACAATTTTTAGTGAGTAGCATCGATATTATGAGAGCTAATTCATCATATTTTATCTCCATCCAACCATGATTGTCCAAAATCAATCTCGTAATGCCGCCACAGGTCATTGCCCCATTCTGCAACTACTAAAATATTCCTCGCGAGGGTAATGGGGTCGTCATGAAGATCAAATATAAAGATCGGAAAAAGAAAACAACGTTAAGCCCAAATTGAAAATATAGAGCTAAAAAATTTCGTCCCCGCCAGGATTCGAACCCATGCTGACTGGGTGGCAGGTCGAGCATGCTACCAATAGACAGAGTTATCTTCTAAAGAATCGGATGGAAAATGAACTAAATTAATACTTGGAAACTTAAACATGAAAATTTTGCAGTGAGAGAACGAGGTCATCTCGAAAAATACATACTGGCCAAGATCTGACCACTAAGCTAAGGATTCGAAGGTACCTACCCGCCAAAGAAAATGAAAAGGCCACCAGGTGCCACCCAGTGGACCGGATGAAGGAATAAAATCAATAAATTTGGTATCTGCTCATCAAGATCTTTCATTTGATACCGCTTAAGATTAGTATTATCCTTCATTTCCCGATTTGGGCTCCCAAAACCCGAGGCCGCCCAAATGGGCCGCCCGCTTATAATTTAGAATTTTTTTTTGGTCCGGGCTCATCTCCATTATATCTTGATCACTTTAGACACCTCACTTAATCTTCAGTGCCAAGTTAAAGACACGAAGTCGGGTCTCAAAGGATCCGTATGAAAAAAAACAGAAAAAAAAAAAAAAAAAAAAAAACAAAATTATGAATCTTTTCATGTCTTTCACGATTGTTGGGGGGTCTCGAAAATAGGGTTCCCGGTGGCCTAGGAAGTCAAACAAAGAGTCAAATCAACTTATTTTTCAACGTAGAGCCCATTTCTGAAATAAAAAATCGCGATTTTTGAAATTCATGTTGCACTTTTCGCTGGCTGAAAGTACATGAAATGCATGGGAACTATGTTTTCCGTAACCTTACACTCTGCCGGGCTGTCTCTTTCTTTGTATAGGCGTTCTTCACACCTCGGCCGAGGTGTTTGATTCCGTAACCTTACACTCTGCCGGGCTGTCTCTTTCTTTGTATAGGCGTTCTTCACACCTCGGCCGAGGTGTTTGATTAGATGTCTAAGTTTAGTTTTAATGTTGTTAGTGTGGTATGTCCATTTTAAGTGTTGATCTAGTTCTATTCCCAAGTATCTAACGGTAGATTGTTTTTGTAGTTGTGTTAGTTGATTTTGTTCAGTTTGTAAGTTAAGTGTTTTTTGTGGTGGAGGTTGTCCTGTTGATGTTATTGAGAAGGTCATGTAATTTGTTTTTTGTAAATTCAGTTGTAATGACATAGATGAATACCAGTTGTTAATGTGCGTTAAGTCTTGTCTAGCAATATTGAAAGTTGAGTCCCAGTCTGTTCCTTCATAGCATATGCATGTGTCATCAGCGTAACAAAATACTTTTCCTTTACTTATTTTAGGGATGTTATTTATATAAATGTTGAATAGGATACTTCCTAAAACAGATCCTTGAGGGATTGAAAATTCGTTACATGTAATTGTGTCAGACAGGTGGTTATATAATTTAACTTTTTGTTTTCTATTTTTAAGATATGATTGAAACCATTGTAGAGCTTTTTCTTTGATTCCTATATTTATTAGTTCTTTGATGAGAATTGTATGGTCAACGCTATCATAAGCTTTTTTCAAGTCTAAAAATGTGGCAATTATTTTTTTATTGTTATCTATTTGTTTGTGTAAATACGTTGTTAATTGCAATAAAGCATCTTCTGTTCCTGTATTTTTTTTGAACTCGAATTGTTGGTCATTTATAATATTATTTTTTTCTAGATAGTGGTCAAGTCGTTTTTGTACAATTTTTTCTAATATTTTGCCCACATTTGACAAAACAGCAATGGGACGATAATTTTGTAGGTCTGATTTATTACCTTTTTTGTGTATTGGAGTTACAATAGCTGTTTTATATATTTCTGGATAAAATGTTTTATGTATTAAGAGGGTTCTTACGATTCCAGCACGAAATAGACACATACAGTGTGGAAGTACGTCCAAATAGATCGGAAGAGGTTATTATTATTATTTTACACTTTATTAATAATGATATAATACAAACAGATCATTACAAATTAATAAAAATCGTAATCAGCACCTCAAAATCATTGGATTTGATAAGTTAGTAACAACCTCCATCTACAATTAATAATAAAAAAGTTGGTCTAATAGGGACCCTCGAAAATACCGGTAAATTGGAGTCGGGTTCCAAAACGTTCAATATGTCAAAAATGATCAGAATAAACCCCTATTATTTTTTTATTCTGACAAAATGTAATTCTCCAATTTAATATCTTTGACCAATCTAAAAACGGCTCTTTTTTGCGGACCGGATTTCAATCAAAAGTTTCGTGGTTTGTCTGGTGTATAAAACCAATTCCCAGACGAACGGACGGACGGACAGACAGACGCACGGACCAATGGCTGAAAACAACTTTTTTGGTATCCTGAGGCTATGATTCGTCCAGAAATGTGAAAAACTGGGTAAGTCAAATTTTCGACAAATACAATACCTATCTACTTTACTTATTATAGGATAAGGAAAGTATAAAAGAGAAACCTCCCATTATTATCTACATACCTTCACCTACTCTAAAGTACCTAATGTTAATAATAACCATATCTATTTTGGACTTTTGAGTGACGCTGTACATAATTTCGCAAACAACAGTTGCAGTTTGAACTCTAGAGTGTAGAGTGCAGAATAGATTAACTAGAGCTTTTCTCCTGTTATAAATTTCAACAGAGGGGAGCTACATTTTCAATCTACCTTGTATGTAGGTAATGAAGATATTTATGGACGTAATTAAAATAATGTATAATCTCGCAGATAAGAAAACGACTAAGAAAAGTGCAGATTGTATAAGCACGGAGGTTATGTGATAGAAAATCTGCAACATGGAAGTTTTTTGACAAAGTGCGTTTAGTAATTTTACTTCGGGTAGCCATTGGTCAATCTCTTCCTTATGGTTGTGTATTGTAATTTATCATCTAACTGTTATTAAAAATATTTCTTGGTTAATAAAGTAGTCACCGTGGCAGAGTGAGTTAGAGCGCTAGGCATTGCACGCACGGTGACCTGGGTTCGATTCACAGCGGGGCAGGAATTTTTCTGCTCTGTACTTGGATGTTCGGGGTCAACTCATACCTAGTGAGGAAAAATGAGTAGTTAGTTGTATGAGTAAAAAGGCATTACCAGAGTAAAAAGAAATTAATGTAATAGAATAATTCGAAAAGTAAAGGAGGCTCTTAGTAATGCTGCGCTACCCACAAAAATTGAGAAGAGGCCTTGTGCTTCACCACTAATAAAACCATACATACATACATATTTCTTGGTTAATCTCACCTAATTTATATTTTACTCTTACTTCTACTGTTATTATTCAGCAATAAAATATCTGATCATTTATTTATTTGATCAATTATTTATTTAATTTTTTACATTTACAAAATAATAATATAAAATAAAAAAATATATTATATACCTACGTTATACATTACTTTCTTTTTTCCAATTTAATCATTTAAAAAAATAATTTTTCAAGTTTCATCTATACTTATATGTATAAGAGAGTTTCACGCACTGACTGACTGACTGACTCACTGATTCATCACTGTTTCTCCGAGCTGGTAAGTCTTAGGAAGCTGAAATTTGGTAGGTAGCTTTGTCTTATAGTTTAGATGTGCAATAAGACGGGATTTTTTGAAATTCCCACTACAACACCTGCCATTGGCGAAAAAGGATTTTTTGCTTTCACGGCCATGCCTCGGCCCGCAAAGCGGCCGACAGCCCGCTAGTATTATAATAAATGTACATTATATCTTTTTCAATCCCTTGACACTCCCTGTAGTGGGATAATCACAAAGCACCAAAGCTAGAGTTAAAGAATAGTGTCCACTTAGATTAATGTAATCCTGTTTCGACTCTTACTCGTACAGTTTGACGGAATTTGCATAAAAATCTAAAAAAATAATAGACTTTAAGAAAATTGTGAAAAAAATCCAGAAGAAAAAATATACGAATAGTATAAGAATGAAAATAATAAAAATTTAGAAAGCTCGAAAAGTTTGAATGATAGAACTTCAAGGCTTGTCAACAAAATGAATGGAGAGCGAAAGTTTGAAAACAAAATAAAGTCATAAAAGTAATTTGTCTTGAGACTTTTTTTTACAACAGATTTATGTAAACGACCGAATGGGCTTTCTGTGTTCCACCATCTTGGGCTTTCACAACTTTCTCGATGCCTTGGAGAAAGAAAAGGAAATTTGTGTCAACAAAACTTTCGACAACATAACTCATAATAAAACAGACATAGCTCAAAAACAACTTACATATTACACTGTTGGTCAAGTGGTTAACGCGCTTTTCTGGTAATCCAGGTAGCGTAGGGATCCGTTGGTTCGAATCCCACTCAGTACATGCATTTTTCCTCATCAATTTGAGTTTGTAACTACAAAGTAATAAGACTCTGAGGGTTAAGTTTTAGAATATGCTTTGAGCATTCACCTCGTCTGGTAACCACCTTCCAAGAGTGTTATTATTATTACATAGAGGAACAGAGGGCAAAACGGTACTGTAAAGAAAATACGGTATATGTTCCCCTAAAATTAGATGGATCGGTCTCAAGTCCCTCGCTTACCGGATTGATTATGGCTGTATGGAATGGCCTTGCCAACCAATGCCAAAAAAAAAAAAAAAAAAAAAAAAAAAAAAAATACCGGATTGAAAACAGACCTCACTCAATGATCCATGATTCTAATCAGCATCATTTTACCTCGCTTACCGGATTGAAAACAGACCTCACTCAATGATCCTTGATTCTAATCAGCATCATTTTACTTCAGTCTTCCGAGAAATTTGAAGAAAAAGTATATAATTATTTCGTATCCACTAAAAAGTGAAGTATTCTCATATTCACGAAAAGTGTATTTGTGACATCCAATAAAATAGTCTAAAAAGTATATCTGTCACATCCACTAAAAAAATATGTAATTCCAAGCCAATATTATAATTCTAATTAATGTATGTATGATTTTATTTGTGGTGAAGCACAAGAGCTCTTCACATTTTTTGTGGGTAGTGCAGTATTACTAAGAGCCTCCTGTACTTTTCAAATTCTATTACATTAATTTCTTTTTACTCTTGTAATGCCGCCACAGGTCGTTACTCATACAAGTAACTACTCATTTTTCCTCACGAAGTATGAGTGGACCCCGAACATCCAAGTACAGAGCAGAAAAATTCCTGCCCCGCTGGGAATCGAACCCAGGTCACCATGCGTGCTAATTAATGTTACTATGATACTTTTACTGTAAGTACTGTATAATTTTATTATGGACTACATGTATAATGGAAACTTTGGTTGCGGAAAACAACTAATAGGTAAAGTTGTTCTAGCATGAAATTAACCTCAAGCAAAAGATTACCTTTTCTACTTTTCTTTAAATACCTACTTTAGAGGCAAGTGTTTCATCGCCTAAAAAAGTCTAATAGCGTAAAGGTGAGAGAAAAGAGGGAATAGAAAATAAGAAATAAAAAAACTCACCTACATTTTGATGTAGAACTTTACATCTAATACAACTTCTCACTTTTCTCTTTGCTTGAATGGTGGAGCTGGTAAAAATTATCTTCTGCAAGATATATGTTTCTTATTATTGCTCTCCTGAAAAGTTGACGTTTTGACATTCCCACTTCGTCTACCTACATTTTGATATGCATTGTATGTATGTATAATGTATAGGTATACATAATATATTATGTTATTTTTCTGCTATCTTCCTATACATAAGTAGCTTTCAAGGGCACAAGGAAAACAAATTAAAAGTTTATTAAGTATAAAAATTTGAAAGCTCCTTGTATCAAAAATACTGTGGATATTTTTATGCAAAAATAAAAATCAAGTTCATGTTTTTTATACGCAGTTACTCACATATTTTTTTCCTCCAGTAAAGTTTCAAGTTAGAAGTTTAACTAGATATTAAGTTTATTTTTTTTGAAATATGTAAAACTTGATATGCATACTAACTTGTTTACTTAGGTCCAGGAGCGGCGATGGGAAAATATTTAGGGGGTGCTTTCACATAAACCAGTAAATTGAACCAGGAAATTATGCTCTTCTATTGAGGTTTTCTCTTAGGGCGAAATGAATAGACAAAATCAAATACTTAAAATATGACTTAAGCATTGGTTTTCCCATTTAAACAACAGACACAATCTAGAATTAGCGCCACTGAGTTATTACAAAACTTTTTTTTTAATTTGGGTTTAACGTCGCTTTGAATTGCATGGTCATATCGTGACGGAGGTGTTACTCTCCATTCGCAGGAAACTCACAAATCTGCTACCCACATGAAACTTACCCAGCCTGGGTTGGGCCGGAATGCCGGCATCGCGAAGTTTTAACCTCGCTGGGCGTTGCTTAACTTCGGTGATCCTACTCGAAAGTCTCGTACTCGAACTTATATAACTACTCATAGGATTCTGAAATCTTGGATACCCAGTTATAGGAGCTGGAAAAGAATGGTCCGAGTTACGGCCTTAGGCATGGCTCTATATTTATTTTTTCCTAAACCACCTCTTCACAATTAGGTCATTTCCTAAAAATCCTATTACACTTTCTAAGAGCAGCAGATGTGTTTGAAATCGAAACCAAATCGGATGCCATAGTTCTAAATAAAGGACGCAGTACATGAGAATTTCTTTGAGAAAGAGATTCCCCATAAAATAAGACACAGACTTTGACATTATGAAGGTCCTAACGTGAGCTCTCATAGATTTCAAGAGTATGATAACGGTCAAACAAAGGATCAAACGAAAGGGAAATATCTACCAAAGTGTTCACTTTAGCAAACAACTATCGTATTAGAGAGAAGGTTTACACGAGTGGTAACCGGAGATATCACAAAGGCTACAACTGTTAGAACTTGTGTCTTGAAAGCTCGATAATGTCTAGGGGCTTAGGACAAAAGAGCCTCTCGGCATCTATCTCACTTTTATTAGACTTCAGTGGTGCATGTTAAACACAGGTAGACCAGGGGATATACTAGGTAGGTTTAGATTCACTATAAAAAAATTACTGAAACCTGGGAAATGAAATGTACCATATTTGATTAAAAATCTCAAACTTGTCTGAAAAGTCTTTTAATGTAAAGTACTTTTCAAAAATGTATTACAAATAGGGCGATTCCATTTAAGATTCCAAAGTTGACCCCCCTGAGGCCGCCCCTGGTAATGATTAAAAAAACAAAAACCTATTAGAAAAAGTTTCCCCCTCGATATAATGGTACACATGTTTTAGCATTTTTTTAAATTTTAATCCGTTCTCTAGATATTTCGAGTGTTTCCTTTTTTTTTGGCGGACCCTGTGTATTTTGGAAGTCGCGTCGATTGCCTAGGGCCTAGGGCATTCAGACTTTGAGATGCTGGCATTCCGGCCTAACCCAGGCTGGGTGAGATTAATATGAGAAGCAGGTTTGTGAGTATCCTGCGAATGGAGGGTAACACCCCCGTCGTGAGCACGCAGTTGAAAGCGACGTTAAACCCTAAATTAAAAAAAAGGAATAAAAAAAATTCATGATTAGATAAATATTTATTATTACTTACCATATTATATGCCATCTGAGGATTCTGAGGGGCGGTTTTTTGACCAAGAGAATTTCTTCAACAACAAATTATCAGTGACTTAAATTGGCAAACGCTGTTGGAGGCAATGAGGGCACAAAATTGGAGAATCCGGCCCTGCATGAGGAATTAATCTAGCGGAGCTTCAGAAACCTCACTCAAAGGCGAGAACACAGGCAGGATACCTTCTCCAATTACCTAATACTCCAATTACCTAATTGAGGCTCCCGTTAGCGCAAAAGGAAGGCTTAACTTTTCGCCAGCTGTGGTCAGTTAAAGTTGAAGCTTTTATGTTTCAGGAAATTTAATAATTAACGAGAATGAGATAAACTTTACAGACTTTCTCTCGTTGTGAAAACTTTTTGTTTGTTTTTTTTTTTTTTTACTGGTTTTTCTTTGTTGTTTTTGTTTTACTTCCGAGAATATTAGACATCGGATGTGGGTATTGAGTTTGTTTTTGTTTCGTTTTGTTTCTTTTTTTGTTTTGTTTTTTTTTAAGTTTTTTTTTTTAAAGAAATTTACGCAACAATGTTTCAAAAAAATCTTTCTCCGATTTTAACAATTATTATACTTCTTGAATTCACCGACCCTTAATTTTTTCCCACCGACCTCAGTAGCTTGATTGATAAGGCAGCGGACTTGTAACCTGGAGGTCGTTGGTTCAAGTCCCGGTTTCTGCGTAGATTTAGTAAAGCAAGTTTGAGTAGTTGTGATATTACAAAAGTGATTAACACAGATATGATACCTTAAACCATTTATTTTTCCCCCTGTGACTTTGTCCCATGGAAATGTAATTTCAAGTTGATTAAATTTCGAGTTATTTATGCAGAGTGCACTTTCTAAAGAAGTGTGGCTAGGCATTTACCCTTTTACATCTCTATAATAATTAGTGAGAACTTACCGACCTCAATAGCTTGATCGATAAGGCGGTGGACTTGTAACCTGGAGGTCGGTGGTTCAAGTTTCAACGTAGATTTAGTAAGGCGAGTTTGAGTTTGAGTAGTATTTTAAGTTAGTTACCACAAGTATGGTGGTAACTAACTTATTACTTAAAGAAACTCATTTGAAAGTTATGTTCTAAGTTACCAAAAGGAAACTTAAAAAAAGCCCAAGAGTGTTATTCCAGCAGTAAGGCCAAGACATATTATTTTGCTGTCAAAATCTCAGATGCGAGGATAACTTGTCATGTCCCGGCTGGATCTCGAACCCGCGACCCCTGGATCTCTACACCCACGCATTGACCCTTGAGCTACCAGGAACAGGACAGTAGAAAAGAAATTAAATGAGAACTTCCTCTTAACAAAGAGAACATTTTAGTCTAAATATCATAAATATATAACGTTCCAATTTTAAATAAAAAGGCGCGCCAACTTGTTAAATTAAGGGAATTTCAGTGAATAATTTTTTTTTCATGTGCAGCTAATATTTAATATACTTTTTATTACACGGATTCTAGAAGGTGCAGTAAGAATATCAGCTCTAGGTGCCAATTAAAAGTGCAAGAATCAAGCATTATCATCAGGTACTTTCCAATGTGCCATGCCTGTATTCCGTGAATATTGTACGTGCATTATGTTTTTGATTTTAACATGTTAACGGGGTTAACCCATGTTTAAGCTAAACGGTGCCCCGCACTCAACTTATATAAACTTATACAGGTTAATTTTGGGTATAAACTTATACAAGGTAAATGCGGATAAGTCTCAACAGGTACCACACCCCGACTATATTGCTAGACCCAAAATCTAGCAACAATAAAAAGCTTATATACTTGATAGGTATATAATATGCTACAGAAGAGAGATAAAAAGGATAACCTTAGTACTTAGAATTCGTCAGTTCTTGCAATCAAAAAGAGGTATTCTAGACATTGTCGGAAACGATGAATTTTCTCTGGAAATTTTCAGGAAACTTGTCAGAGGAGCGAAAAGAATATGGAAGTCATGGAATGGGTTGCTGGAATTTGAAGGATAGTCAGTATAGTCACATTGTCGTGTAAAAGATGCTGATATACAATACATAAATAAATCTATATAACTTTCAGGGACAGCCTGTAAAGTACTTTATACATTATTTTACATAGATATTATGTACATACATAAATACATAGGTACATAGGTACAGGTAAAGTAAATACCATTAATTTATGATATTTAGGTATGTAAATTTATATGCATGATGGAAACCCCAATTACATTATGTCCCTGTGATTTTTGTGACCCCCCTAATGCAATTTCAAGCTGTTTGGGGGATGAGGGGGTGAGAGAGAGAGAACACCTCTCTTGGATATTTATTTATATTTTATGTATGAGAGAGAGAGAGAGAGAGAGCGATCGGTATAATTATGTGTAAAGAGAGAAAAAGGGGGTGAGAGAGAGAGAGAGAGGGTGTGATTTGTGAGAGAGAAAAATTGGGGGAAAAGAGAGAGTACTAGAGAAAGAGAGGGGGGAAAAGGAGGGAGTGAGAGATAGTAGGAGAAGGAGAGAGAGAGGGAGATAGAGAGAGAAAGTGAAAAGGGAGGGAAGAGGAAGAAAGAATGAGAGAAGGGTTGGTGGAAATAGTGAGAGGAAGAGTGATAAAAGAAAGAATAGAGCAATAGTATAAGAGAGATAAAAAGGGGAAGAGATAATGGGAAAGAAGGAGAGAGAGAGGGGAGAGATAATGGGAAAGAAGGGGAGAGAGAGAGATATAGAGGGGGGAGAGATAATGGGAAAGAAGGAGAGAGAGAGAGGGAAGTAGAGAGAGAGATAAGGAGGGAAAGGGGCAGAAGGGTATGTAAATAAAGACGACGTGGGGGACCAGGGAAAGAAGGAGAGGAAGAGAAGAAGAAGAAAAGCAGACAAAGATAATAGGAAAGAAAGAGAGAGAGAGAAAAAAAAGGGGCAGGAAGGGTGTGAAAACGTGGGAGAGAGAAAAAGGGGGTGAGAGAGAGAGAGAGAGAAAGAGAGAGAGAGAGAGAGAGTGTGTGACAAGGACAAGGCTATGTTATGGAGAACGTGCAAGATGTGAAACCCAAAATAAATAATGTGTCGGCGTTCTGCCTCATGTAAAAGGTTGTCCCAAAAATTTCAAATTAGTTTTGTGACAATCACACTCTCAGGTGGAGTATGTGTGTGTGTGTGTGTGTGTGTGTGTGATAGAGAGAGAGAGAGAGAGATGGAGGAGAAACATGTGTGAGAGAGAAAGTGGGAGAAAAAGTTAGAAAATGAACAAACAAAAAAAGACAGACGGAGATAGTATTATTATTATTATTATTATACAATGCTTTATTAGGTATAAATGGACATTATGTACATACAAATAATTAATTTAAAAATGAAAAAAAATGGTAACAATATATACAATGAAAATGAAAAAGAATAGAAAATATATAAAAACATAAGTCCTAACTTTCTTACTAAATCAGTAAGAAAGAAGAGAATCAGAGAGAGAGTGAGAGAGTGAGAGAGAGTGTGTGTGTCAGAGAAAATGAGAAAGGAGAGAGTCAGAATAGAGAATGGCAGAAGAAAAACAAGATTAGAGGAGAAGCAAAAAGGGGTATTAATAGGGCGAGATTCTGTGGAAAAGAGAGAGAGAGAGAGAGAGAGAGAGAGAGAGAGAGAGAGAGAGAGAGAGAGAGAGAGAGAGAGAGGGAGGGAGAGAGGAAAGGAGGAAGATATAATCTGATAAATTGAGAGAGGGAAGGAGATTTAGATTTGAGTGAGAGAGAGGGAGAGATATAGAGAGAGGAAAGATGAGAAAGAGAGGGGGATAAATTGAGAGAGGAAAGGAAGCAAGGGAGAGAGAGAGAGAGGGGGGGGGGGGGGAGGAAAAAGGAAGTGAATTAGGTAGATTAAGATAGGGAGAAAGGGTTTGCGGTAAGTGAAGGAGAAAAAGACAGAGAATATGAAGGGCAAAAGAGAGAGAGAGAGACAGAGAGAGAGAGAAAGAGAGAGAGAGAGAAAGTGAGAGATAGAATGAGGGAGGACGGAATGGTCTGAGTTTAGAAAAAGAGAGAATTTGGAACCTGTTGAATATGAAAAGCTTGAAACCTTCATTTAAATTTATAAATTAAATGGATATAGAAATCGACCCGAGGTCTCATTTTTTATGGGTAGGTTGGTTATTATTATATTTGTAATTATTAGGTAGGTGCCTAGGGTTGAATACAATTACATTTATGCTGAGGTGCTCCAAAAAGAACTCCAAAATCAAAATATTCAAAAGAAAGAGAGAGAGAGAGAGAGAAGAAGAGGAGTAACACTTGTTAAGGTTTCAGGTGTAGAAGCATTTTACGACAGAACCTTTGCCCAAATTGTCGAACCCAATTAAATCAGAATTTCCTAGGAACAAACTAGAAATTCCTAAATAAATCATATCAGGAACGTTTAAAAGTTCCTAGGAACTTTCATAAGTTCCTAAAGAAGGGTTGGGTGCAAGAGATTGCCATAGGTAATAACCCCGCCCTTTAGTTAGGACTTATGTATTTATCTATTTTTTGGCATTTTATTGTTTATATTGTTTCCATTTTTTTATAATAATTATTTGTATTGTACAATATTATGTCTTTGTATCTAATTTAATAATAATAATTTAAGAAGAACTTGAAGTTCCTAATAGGAGCATTTAGAATTCTAGAAGTTCCTCAAATCGGGGGAAGTTCCTGCAACATTTCCATATTGTACACTAGCGGGCTGTCGCCCGCTTTGCGGGCCGAGGCCGGGCCGAGGCCGTGAAAGCAAAAAATCCTTTTTCGCCAATGGCAGGTGTTGTAGTGGGAATTTCGAAAAATCCCGTCTTATTGCACATCTAGACTATAAGACAAAGCTACCTACCAAATTTCAGCTTCCTAGGACTTACGGTTTGGGCTGTAGAGCGATGATCAGTCAGTGAGTGGTCAGTCAGTCAGTGACTTTGACATTTATATATTAAGATTACGAATATTTGTTGGAGTAATTGTTTTTAGTCCACTCAAAATTCCTGAAACCAAAAGCAGCTTAGCACCCAACACACAGAACGATAAAATAATTATCATGGAAAGAATTTCAACTTTTCAAACTCTTTGATAAATTCTTTGAAACTCAATTTAAGTTTGTAGCTTTATTTTTGTTAAATAAAGCTACAACTCTACTTGTGAATATGTATTTGCAAGATAATGAATATTTTAGTTTGTTCAGGATTATATAGATACTTCTTAATAATGTTGAAATGTTGTTACAGGAAAACAAACTGTCATCATTATTTTATTTTTGTGCTAAAAATGTCAATTTTATTTTATTTTTGTGCTAAAATATTTTTAAAAAACACCTACCTAATGTAGCTATCTACTCGTAGGTATAATCAACATGTCTGTTTCCAGTATAGTTTTCATTTTTTGTGACACAGTCTAATTACAAGCTCAACTTAAAAAAAAAAAAAAAAAAAAAAAAAAAAAAAAACAGTTTATATAACGCAAAACCTTAAAGGGCAAGAACTCTGAATGTTACAGACCTCTCTTTAAATAAATATTCATTAAAAAAAACCTTAACAGTTTGAGTTAGACAAACAAATCAATTTATGGTATAAGATTTTTATAATTTGTGTTTAACATCGCTTTCAACAGCATGGCCATACCACGACGGGGACTTTACCCTCTATTCGCTGGAAAGTCACCAACCAGCTACTCAAATTAAACTCATCCAGCCTGAGTTGGGCAGGGAATAGGCAGCATCACGAGGGTCCGATTTTGAATGGTCACCCATCCAAGGCCTATAGCCTCGCTGCGCGTTGCTTAATTTCACTGACGGAATGAGATCTGGTGTATTCAATGTGCTATCGACGCGACTCTAGTGCTTTTAAGTTCTCCTAGCGGGCTGTCGCCCGCTTTGCGGGCCGAGGCATGGCCGTGAAAGCAAAAAATCCTTTTTCGCCAATGGCAGGTGTTGTAGTGGGAATTTCGAAAAATCCCGTCTTATTGTACATCTAGACTATAAGACAAAGCTACCTACCAAATTTCAGCTTCCTAATAGGACTTACGGTTTGGGCTGTAGAGCGATGATCAGTCAGTCAGTCAGTGGTCAGTCAGTGACTTTGACATTTATATATTAAGATTTAGACATTAACTGATAGGGTATTAGTATTAGCATAAGTAGGGCTATCGGCTACGAAAGCTCTTTGTCACTGCGACCTTAGATAGATCTTTTGTGACATGCCCATGTTATTCTAAAAGAGATCTAAACTTTTAATATAGCTTAAGATTCTTTTAGGACTGATTTCAGTGACTTCTTTAGGTGTTAAAATCAGCCTCGAGAAGTGTTTCAGTCAGGTGTGAGCTGCACCACATTCACAGAGAATGTGTTTTGCTGTCTCTGGGGCTTCTTCACAGAGACGGCCTTTTGCGTCTTGGCAATACCCATCTTGTTTAGATGGTAGTTGAGGCTAAAATGGCCTGTTTGAAAGACAGTAAAGACTCTTAATTCCTTTTTGCTCAGACAGAGCATTTCTTTTGCTCTTTCAGGCGAGTGAGTTATGAACACTGATAGGGTAAGGCAGACAAAGTTATAAAGAATTTAAAAAGATTTAAATCCCGTCGTCGTAGGCGTAGAAAAGTTCCTTGTCTCATTGTCTCTACCCGGCTAAGTTTTCCGAGTGTTACTGAACTTGTTATTCAAACTCACATTAAGCAGATAAAGTTGTACCCTGGGTGAATTAAACATGTTCTAGAACATCATTTTGTCTTTATAAAATTAAAAAAAATAATTTATTTAAATACAATTTCTCTTCTATATTTTTTAATTATATTATCAAGTTTTTATGTTAATAATCAGTATAAACAGAAAAGTGAGAAGTTGTACTAGATGTCCATGAATATCAGAACATACCAGAACAAAAAATAATAATGTTTGTTTTGGGCTTCGTCTAAATAAATAAATAAATAAAGATGGTTGGTCTGCCTGGTGTAGGTACCTATATCATAACGGTTCATTTTCTGTTAATAACTTACTACCAACTTATAAAAAAAAATATATAATATATAGGTATAGGTCACTTTTTAATTATCTATAACTTTTTGATTTATATAATTATAGATATTTTTAATTATTTATATCTTTTAGTACATTCATATTTTTAATTGTTTTTATCTTTTAAATTAGTTTTATCCTTATTGACGTGTGCAATGTTAAAATGTGTTATACTTTACTGTACATACAAATATACTTCAAATACTTCAAGTTTAAACTTCCAACTTTCTATTATAAGTTATACGTAAGACACATTTTCAACTTCCATTCTAATAAATACATACATGATAAATACACATATTTATTTTATATTTAAGTATGTATGAATATCATATTATAGCGTCGTAATATTCTTCATGTAAGCACTTTTTGTCTCGAGCATATAATAAAAGATAGAGAGACACATTTTATGGCTGATAATGGCTCAGAAGCGGAGAAGCCTCCAAGTCCCTGTGTCTCTGAGTCAGGGATGGACAAACTCTCGATCTTGCGATGGAATTTCACGTTGGCGTTAACTCAGGGTTGGGTGGAAGAGATTGCCACAGCAATAACCCCGCCGTTCAGGTTATTTTAAGTAGGACGTTAGCTTTACTCTCATTTTTGTTCTTGTTTTTTTGTTCAATCTATTTATTTTTTCTTTATAATTTCATTGTATTTTACTGTAAATATTTTGTCTTACCTAATAGAGCAATAGAGCATATACTAATAATAATAATAACTTAGGGCCAAATTAAGAAACAGGATTGAATATTAAATTTAGAGTTACTCAAATTGAACTCATCCAGCCTGATTGGGGTCGAGAATAGCCAGCATCATGAGAGTTCGACTTAGAATGGTCACTCATTCAAGTCCTATAGGCCTTGCGGAACGTTGCTTCATTTCTATAACAGCTGATATGATGTATAAAGACGCTGTGATTGGTTGACACTTCGACTTGAGGGCGTGTCTGGCTTATCTCAATTTTAATCCTGTTTGATAATTCGGCCATTCGTATGTTGTTGAGGAGACCTATTCAAACCCGAACTTGTGATTTCAAAATTCAACAATGACCTTCAGAACCTAATGACTACTCAAATGCTGTACCCTCACCAAAAGATCACGATTATCAATCAATACATCTGGCCTTGTCTAATATACTCTCTTCAAAATGCTCCATTAAGAAAAATACCACAAGGCTTTTTGGAAGATTTGAATAAAATGATCAGAACCACAGTGAAATCAATCATTGGGTTGCCTCATGATACCCCAAACGCCATGTTGTATGCTCTCAAAAAATTCAGAGGTCTCCAAATTATAAAACCATCCTGGGAAACATTTCTTCAACACTACAACATTTGTTTGTCATTGCTGAACAGTGATGACAAATTCATTCCTTTCTGTCGTGATTTGGAAGAAGAAATGGACCAGTGTCTGGAGAAGTTGGGAATTGACAAGGTGGAACTGGAACAAGAACTGCAAGGTAAAGAAAAAACCAAACCTACTAAAGTGATGCGAGAAAAACTACGCCAAAAAGAGTTTGATTCCTGGAGTAGATTACCACAGAAAGGCATTGGTGTGGATACATTCAAGATTGTCCAACGGTTAACCAAGCAATCATGAATAAAGATGGCCTAACTAACTCAGAATGGGTTACATCTCTAAAAATGTCATGCAATGTTATCGCGGTCAGATCAATACCTGGCAGGAGTACTACGGACAACCCTCAATGCAGAAGATGCAGTGAGAGAGGACCCTTTCCCATGTCCTAGGCTCTTGCCATGCTGGCGATCTGCTGCGCAATGCCCGTCATCATGAGATTCGAACCATCATTGCAAAAGAACTGAAAAAGCAAGGTTGGACAGTTCACGAGGAAATCCATTGTGTGGCTGAAGGTGGCTCTAACCGCAGAGTAGATATATGGTGCTACAAAACCGAAATGAACAAAGGCTTTATTCTAGACCCTACTGTACGAATGGAGACTTCTAAAGATCAAGCAGAATCTGTCAACACCGAAAAAAAAGCTATATATGAACCATGCATTCCATACTTCAAACATCAATACAACATCCAGGATATATCTGTAATAGGTCTTCTAGTGGGTGCAAGAGGTACAATTCCAGTCTTCTTTGAAAGTTTTAGAAAAGATTTCAACCTTCCCAAATCGATGGTGAAAGACATCACAATTGCAGCCATTCGAGGTTCAAGTCGAATCATCCACAACCATCTATACAAACCTTGAATCATCCCAAGAAACAAAAAAGAAAAAAAAAATGTTTAAAAATGTTAAAGTTTGTCAGTACTGTGTCTCACGGCAAGCATCACAATGATGTCAGTCTGTAGTAAAATATATTTACTATTTCTCTCTATAATATTGGTGGATTTCGTTCCTTGGGCTTCTTCACTGGTACCTTAGTGTGATGGCATAAGTGCATTGCATACTCGTAATTATTTTTTTAATTTTAAGTACTGATATATTTATTATGTTATTGTTATTCAAAACATTGTAATGAAATGATGTAAAAAAAATAGAGCACAAATTAAGAATAGTCGGGAGTGTCCGTGGAAAGAACACTGAACATTGATATAAATCGAAAACCACAGCTCCCAAATAAATTTAAATTCAACTTTGCCTTCCCTAAAATTTCAAACCCAACTCAATTTTTGTCCTTTTCATTTTATAACTATTGTTGGTATCCTAAATGTCGAATTCATTGTTTTTACTGCTTTATTTTACACATTTTAAATAATCATCATGTCCCAATCCACATCAACCGGAAACAAAGGAATACAGTACATGAACAGAGACCCAAGATACATAAGACCTGGACCAAGACCTGTCTCAACGTCGGATGAATCTGATGATGACGACTCTTCACAAAAGACTTCTGTTGATATTTGTTCGGACACTTGTAGCTATTGCAATAGAAAATTCAAAAACAGCAAAGGTGTCAAATTTCATCAAAAATTTTGTCCAATACTTAAGTCAAGTCAGAAATCGTCAGAAATCTCTGGAACAAGTGAAACAACCTCAAACGATAAAAACGCCAAACAAAAAGAAACTTGCAAAGGTTGCGGAAGATCTTTTGTATGTCTTAACCAACACTTGGCAAGAGGTTCAGGACGTTGTGCAGAATTAAGAGTTCAGAATTTAATAAATTCCACTTCAGGCTTGTGTCATCAAATATCTTCATCCAATGATACACCTTTTAATGTGAGTCAGACTGAAAAATTTCAAACATCAACAAATGATGAGAAAGAAGAAATTGTTAAAACACTTATTAAAGAAGCTGACGATTTTGCAAATGCCTTCGAACCTCTTCTTTCTGTACCTTTCTCTGATGATAAAAGAGTTGAATTAGAAACAGTGATGTCCAACTTTGTATCTTTTCTGTTTAAAGCAAACTCCCATCTTCCTGGACCAATTCACCCCACAGTTGCCTATTTCAGAAAACGTCAAAAAAACAAATCTATAATTGCTGATAAAGGTTATAGCAAAAGCACAAACCCTCAAAGATCTTCCCAACGGCGCAAAAAGAGACTGAGCGATAAATACAAGTATGATCTTGCGCAGTGGCAATATTCTAACCAACGCAAGAAAGTTGCTCGAACTATCCTTAATGCTACAAAAACTGTTCAAATGAAACGAAATTTGTGTGATATTGAATCTCATTTCAAGTCAATCTATGAAAACCCTAATGATATGGTTCGTGAAAACTATGAAATTCGTCCAGTTTCTGAAGATGATGATGATGATGATGACAATAATGAATTCCACATAACATTAGATGCAATCAGTTTAGCGATCAAGAAAATATCTATTGACACATCTGCTGGGCCTGATGGAGTTCTTCTTCGAACGATAAGAAGCGTTAAGTGCGAAAGAGCAATATTTTTTATTGCAAAAATTATGCTAATGTGGAATTATGTTCCAAAGTCATTTTGTATTGGTCGCACTATTCTCATCTACAAGGGTAAAGGTGATGAGCTTGACATTCATAACTGGAGACCCATCACAATATACAGTGTACTACGAAGAATTGTTGAACGTAGTCTAGACCAAGCACTTCGCCAGAGAACTAATTTTAGTCAACATCAACGTGGTTTTGTAAATGGAATGGCGGGAACACATATTAATGCATCTATTGTTGATGGTTGTTTGCGTTCAGCAAAACAAAATGGGAAAGATTGTTGCGTGGTAATGCTGGATCTGGCAAAAGCTTTCGACAATGTTGGACATGCACATTTATGTCACACACTTGAATCGCTTGATATTCCAAACAACCTTCGCCACCTGATAATATCTTTAGCCACTAAAAATTCAACCAAAATCGAGGTGAATAAGCAATCATCCAGTCTGGTAAAACTCTGTCGAGGCCTGGGTCAAGGGGCCCCTCTATCGCCAACCATTTTCAATCTATGCCAAGATTATGCAATCAAAGAAATCACAGATCCATCCGTTGCAGCAACCTATGGCTTCAAATTAGCACCAGACTTAGAAAATGTAGTAGCCCTGGCTTTCGCTGATGATACTGCTGTGATTGCAAAAGATATGAATAGTGCCCAGACACTTGTTGAATCACTTCAGATTTCCTTCAACCAAGTTGGTATGAAAATCAATCCAGATAAATCTGTGTGTATCAATATTATCAACGGATGTTTAGATAATTCCACCAGCCTTGTTCTCAATGATGGTTCTGTTATTCGAGGTATCACAAAAGAAGAGAAAATTAGATATCTTGGTATAAACTTCTCCGATGGCATTGTTTTCGATAAGAAAAGATTCTTGACTGAACTTGAAAAGGACTTCAGAAACTTGGTGACATCCCCATTACTAAGAGGTGATCAGAAGATAAATATTCTTCAGCAGTACATTTTTCCAAAATTGGTCTATCCCCTTCAAACCACTCCTGTTGACCTTCTTGAAACTTCTTTTCTTAATAATGTTGATTCTTTGATAAGACAAGGTGCTCGGGAAATTATTGGACTTCCTGCTGATACCCCAATCCCCGTCTATTACTCTAGACGTAATGTGAGAGGTATTGGTCTCATCCGAGTAACATGGGAGGCATCATTACAACATATCAATATCTGCCAAACCCTGATGAAATGTAATGATCTTCATTTACATGCCTCTCGCGATATTGACAAAGAATTACAAACGTGTAAACAACATCTCTCAATCACATCAGAATCTACCGTTCGAGCAATGAGGGCTGAATTAAGATCTCTAGAATTCAAAAAATGGAGTGAATTACCCCAAAGAGGGATTGGTGTGAAATGGTACCAACATTGTTCAATGACAAACAGTTGGACGTCAAACAAAGAAGGACTAACAAGTAGCGAGTGGACTAATGCTATAAAACTATCAATGAATTCCATGTCTAATCGTGCAACAGGTGGGCGTAGTGTGGGAAATCCCCTCTGCAGGAACCCTCCCTGCAGAGAGAAAAACCTCATGGAAACTATTTCTCACATTCGCGGCTCCTGTCCACGATCTGAAAATCTTCGGAATGTGGCTCATCATAAGATAAGAACACTTATAGCAGATCAGTTCAGACAGCAAAACTGGGAAGTCTACGAAGAAGTCCATTGCGAGGCAATACAAGATGACGGGAGTAGTCAAAATCGGCGCGCAGACATTGTTGTCCTTGACCGTAAAAAAAATCGAGGTCTCATTTTGGATCCCACCCTTCGTTGGGAAACAAACACAGAAACACAAGACATCGATATCAATGAAGAAAAGAGACTAATTTATCTTCCAACAGTTCCCTACTTCAAGGAAAAGTACAATATCAATGACTGGGATGTAATTGGACTGTGGTTTGGAGTCAGGGGAACAGCTTCTCCTTTCCTGTGCAATTTTTTCAAAACACACAACATTAAGAAAAAGACGCTGAAAGATATGTGCCGGATAGTATTGAAAGACACACTTCATATCATTAACAAACATCTATACACCTAATATTGAATAATGAGGGAAAAAAAAAGAAGAAGAACAGAAAAATAGAAGAAAAAAAATAATAACAACAAAGAAAAATGGAATAACTAACTAGTTTGATTTGTATACTGTGTTCTTTTGGCAACTCACATAGTGAGCAGTACATTAATAAATATATTAATTGTTTCCCCCCTGTAAGAATCACTTGATTTATTTTGTAACAATAAAGTTTACAAAAAATAATATAAAGAAGAGAACTAGAGCGATATTTTAGTTTGTACACTTCTGTGTGAAAACGCCTCTTTTTTACTATGAGAGAAAAATAAAGAAAAATATATATACTTACATAACATATTACGAGTATATGTGAGAGAAAGAGAGAGATTGTAAAAAGAAGGGACAGAGATTTTAATATTTTGAACACTGTCGTAAAAGCATTCTCTTTTTTTTCGAGAG
>CM044956.1:55206446-55286147 GCA_024516035.1 Bactericera cockerelli
TTTTTCATCGAATTTTAATTCATTATGAAAAAGTATGCCCAAGTCTTTTATTTGTGTCTGATTTTGTACAGATGATCCCTGTAGTTGATAATTAAATGCAATTTTCTTGTTTTTTGTAGGACACAATACTGCATTTGTTGGGATGGAAATTAAGTCCTACACTTTGAAGCCATATTTCTATTGCATTTAGATCTTCTTGCATCATCTGACAGTCTTGTTCTGAAACTATAGGTTTAAATATTTTCAGATCATCGGCATACAAAAGTATTTGTGAATGTTTTACATGTTTATGAACATCATTATAGATTAGGATAAAGATTAGACTTGATAATTTACTACCCTGCACTACTCCAGATGGTGGGGAGATTGGGGCCGATTTGCAGTTTCTGTATTTTACATAAACTTTTCTATTTTGTAGGTAATTGGTGAATAGTGTCACAAGTGGTTTAGAAAATCCTACTTCAATTAATTTATTTATAATGCTATCGTGAGAGATTTTATCAAAACATTTTTCAACATCGGTGTAGCACACGTCGACCTGGATATTTTGTTGCATTTTTCGAGATATGAAGTCAGTGAATTCTACTAAATTTGTTATTGTTGACTTAGATTTCACGAACCCATGTTGTTGGTTGGATATTGCATTATACACATGGGTGGAGATCTTATTGTAGATTAAGGATTCAAATAATTTAGCTATTACATTTAGATTTGAAACTGGTCTATAGTTAGTTATTAAACAATCAGAGCCTTTTTTTGGGGTTGGTCTCACAACTGATTCTTTAAGAGAAGATGGAAATATTCCAGATGTAAGTGATTCTTGGAAAATGTGTGCAAGTGGTTTAGTAAGTATTAACATGTATTTCTTCAAAAATGATGGCGGTATACCATCTGGTCCTGGGGGTTTATTCTGTTCCATATTTTTAATTTCTGATTTTACGTCCTCTTCGTTTATATTATTAAAATGTAAATAATTATTATTGCTATTATTTTCTGTGTTATTAAAATTCGGCTTATAAGAAGATTGTAGATGACTATAGCATTTTTCAAAGTGGGATGCAAAAGTGTCTGCTATTTTTTGGGGGTCTGAAATTTCTTGATCTTCATATATGAGACAATTCTTTTCTGTAGTTTTCCGTTTATCTTTTGTAAAATTCCAAAAGGATTTACTATCCCCTTTTTTATGTCTTTTGTAATTTGATCAATGTATGACTGGTAGTTAAGTTTTATTTCTTTTTTAATTTTTTTTCTCAATACATGATATTCTTGAGTTTGTGTTGTTGATTTGTTTTTTATTTTTCTAATTCTTTCTTTTCTCGTAAACATTTTCTGCGTATCTCTAGTCCACCAGTGAGGAAATTTTCTTTTACGTTTAATGTATGTTTTTTTGTATTTATCAGGTAGACATTTTTCACATATTTCTTTAATTTTAGAATAAAAGTAATTCATCATTTGGTCACAGGATTTCATTTTGTTCATGTCTTCCCAACTAATTTTTTTTAGTTCTTTTTCTATCACAAGTGGATCACTTTTATCTATCATAAATTGAGGAGGTCTTTGGAAGAATGGCACTATTGCAAAAAGTTCATTTTGAGATAAAGCGATTTTAAGTTTTCAAAGACTCATAAAATATTAAAGAAATATCTCAGGTAATTGAAATAATAAACTATGATGAAAGATATTCTTTTATATCGATTTAAAAGGTCAATTTCGGCATGAAAGGCTAGTTGTCGCAGAAAAAGGGAAATTCTAAGCATCAAAGATTGTCCTTTTTCCAGAGAACTGAAACAAAATAAAGAAGTATTACTTTTTTCACAGGATATATTATGATTTTTAATTGTAAAATGAAAAATCACACTTCTTACAATGTCTTTATAACATGAATAAAAAGAAGAAAAAAAATACACTGCCAATCGTGGACACAATACTTCCTCGTGACTGGTTCACATTGTTTACTATTGGCAATTTTGAGGTTTTATATAACATCACTTGTATCTCCAAAACCGCTTAACTGATTTTCTTCAAATTTGTTTTATATGGTAGAATACTGTTTTTTTCTACAGTCTAGAATTTTAGATCCTACTAAAAATTCTATCAAAAGATAATAATCACGTATTAATGCTGATCTCTGGAAAAAGGACAATCTCGAAAGGTAAATTTCATTGGTCAACAATCTCAGATATCATCGGAACCACTTCCCCCACCACCATGAAACAAAAAGCGTCTAATAGTAAACAACATGGGGAATTCAAATATGTAATCTCCCGAAAAAGGGCAATCTCGCCATATTTACCTTCTTCCAAATACCTCCTCAATTGTAGGTTTTTTGGTATAATTTGATCATTTGGTGTTTTTATTGGTATTAAGCTTAATATCATAAGAAGAGGTGGGTGATGATTATCTATTTTATTGACTAAACTTGTTCCTTTTTCTACTTTGATTACTGCTTGCTTGTTTTTTGATAATTCATAGTTTTCAATATTACTAAGACACAAATCTAAGGTTCGATTATTTATATTCTTAATTCCGTTATATGATTGCAAGTCAAGGTTATTTATCAAACAAGTTAGTTCATGTAAAGTCCCATTAATATTGTCATTTGTTTGTCCAAATTCTGGAACATTAAAATCTCCAATTAACAAAATTCTGTTTTCCATCAATTCAGTCTTGCTTGAAAGATCTTCGACCAATTGTTTCATTGTGTTTTTGTGAACTGGTGGAGGTATATAATAAAGCCCAGTATAAACTTCTTTACCAAAGAATTTACATTTAAGCCATAGGCTTTGTAGGTTATTCGAACATTCATTCCATTTAACTATAGGTACTACAGGAATATTCTTTTTTACAGCTAGACAAATTCCTCCCCCTGAAATTTTAGTAGAGTTTCCCTCACACCTGTCTTGTCTATAGACCTCGTACCTATCATCAAATAACTCTCTAGTACCTATGTCCGGTGATAACCACGTTTCTGTTATTGCAACTACATCATAGTCATCAGTCAGAATGTTGAGATAAAAATCTTCTGTTTTTGTTTTTAATCCTCTAGTGTTCTGATAAAAAATTGTAATATTTTTTTTCGGTGTTATTTATTGTAATATCCACCTGGTTATTTTCTTTTATTTCTGTAGAATTGTTCAGTGTTAAAGTTTTCTTTTTGTTTGATTTAATTTTATCTCTTAAAAAAGAGTCGTCATTGTAGGTTGAAAATTTTGGTGACTTGTTTGGTATGGGTTGTGTATTTCGTTGTGGTATATAAATGGCACAGTTGTTGTGGGGTAGTTTAGTTGGGGATTATGATGAAATTGAGGTTCCCATTGAACTGGTCCAATTTGATTATTGAACATGAAGTTATTTTTGTGTGTTGTTGGATAATGAGGTATAATTGGGGTTGGAGTTTGTATATTTTGGTTTGGCAGTGAGGGAAATCCTTTCCTTGACCTATCATTAAAGTCAAAGTGGACATGTGGAGTCGAGTTCTTTTTGAACCCTGAATCTCTTTGAGTTGACAGAATTGTTAATTTTTTTTAATTAGTTAATTTTTTTTCATTGGATATTCCTAATTACGAAATTCGCCGTAAAGCCATCTTGTAGAGTTCAAAGAGAAGCGTATAAAACAATGAGAGATAGAGATAGTAACCCAATAGGTATCTTTAAATGAATTAGTGATGGTGAACATTTTCTTAATTAGCTATAACAATAATAATTTCCATTTATTGTCTCGTTCCAGTTTACCAATACAAAATTGTGGAAGAACCATTGGGATCATCAACTGTACAAAGCACTCGACTACCAGTATCAACTGGGATTAGAAGCTCTTAACCAACACCTACCGGAGATGAAGATTGAATTAGTCTACAGGCAACAGAAGTTGCAGTACAATCCTCCTATGGAAGAAATACGTATGAAATATTATGGGCAATTGAAAACATTCCTCAGTATTCCTCAAAATTTTCGTGGCTTAGATGAAAGCACTCAAATTTTCCCTTTGATCATTGAAAGGTAGATAATCTTTTTATTTTATTACAGGAGCTTAGAGTTTAACTTTATCGCAACTCAATTCTAATAATTGATGTTGTCTCCATATGAACAATCTAATTTCATTCAAATGTATTGTCTGTAATTGATTCCAGGAATGCGTCAAGATTTTCTCTCGTGTTCAATCGAGCAGAAGATTTGTTCAACAAACTCACTGAAATCAAAGGTCAATGGGAAGACAGAGTTGCTTTGGGCAATGTGGATTTTGAACATATCATCCGAGAAAACTTGAGTGTGGCTTCTGATTGGGATCTCAATTTCAGAGCTTCCAAAACCTGGGGCCAGGAGATTGCTAAGTTATCTTGGTAAGTAGGTATGCTCCGGTTTTCAGTTTTGTTATCATCAACCGAGATTTGTTTTTAGTGTGAGAGTTGTAGTACCCAAAAAAGTATGACAGGTTTCCACAAAATAATTAATTCTGTCTGCTCATATAGGTAGGTGCTTACATTTTTTCATAAAAATCGAGACTTACTTTCTCAAAATAAATTATTTTCAAAGGAAAAGTAAAAAAAAAATATTGTATTAAGTCTGGTTACCGATTCTTGATAAATGCTGTTAAAATGTACTCCTCTTAAATAAACCGATCGTGCAGACACAGAATAATGGGTACTTAGTAGGTACTTTAACTTTTTAATTAATTATGATTTTTTTTATTTTCTTTTGGTAAATTTACTTACTCTCCTTCTATACAGCACTGAAGAGAAGGTGGAATGTTTCGTCATCAGTTTTGCTCCTGTCCGATCTGAAATCGAGCTTCACAATAGGCGCTACTGGGACTCGCTTTCAGCCTCTCTCTATTACTCCATTATGAGAGATGTTACCATATTGCAGAACTACATAGACGAGTCCAAAAGGAGTTTGGACAGGCAACCTCAAACATTGGATGACATTGGAGAAATCAATGCTGTCCATAAGAAAATTTTGGATTCTTCTAAGGAGGTGAATATTGTCTGACCAAGGAGAAGTACACTATGGCTCTTATAAACCTTTAGTTTAACGGTAATTATGGGTTGAAGCGGAATTGCATACATATCCGTAAGAATGTAGAATTCTCAGGATACTTAGATATTTTAACATGTAGGATAATGCGCTTTCAGTATAGGTTCCTTCTCACGTCTATCGTGTAGTTGAGAGAACGAAAATAATTCGACAATTATTACGCATACATAAAAATAACAGATCCATATCTTACATTGTTTATGTTCCAGATGATGGTAGTTATAATTGAAGCTGAAAACAAAAACAGAACACTGGCAAGTTGGACAAAAGAACATGTTGATCAACTAGCTACAATGAAAACAACGTGGGACAATTTTCACTCTCTGCTTGACAATCAGCAGTTTGTAATAAGTCATCAGGTATACCTTCTATTATTTCACTAATACACTGAACAATATTTGCTACAGATCCTTTTTTTTTCTTTCTTTTTTTCTTGTAAGCTTTATTAGGTAGATCAAAAATATAAATAGAATGAAATTATAAAAAAAAACAATAAGATTAAGCAAAGATACAGGAAAAAAAAGAGAATGAAGTTAATGTCCTACCTAAAGGGCGGGGTTATTGCCTGTGGCAATCTTTTCCACCCAATTCTTCATGAGGTAGGTACTGTAAGAATATATCGACCTCAGTATCTTGACTTGTAATCTGCAGAGCAGTGATTCAAGTCTCAGTGTACAAAAATAGTGATTATCACAAATATGATAAAACAATACTTAGGCGTTTATTGTCTTTACGGTTCGTCAATATTTAGAAGAAGTAGACTCTAGAATTTATTATATTGAGACTCGTGAAAGGTATTTTCATCAATGGTGCATTTAATATTCAGTCTATGAAAAGTTCACGTACTTATGATACTCTTTATTCTAGTTCTTGTTAAATAAGCAACTGAATCAAATTTTGAAACACGACGTGGTTTCAGGTTGAAACAATGAAAAACAATTTGCTTGTTCAAACGGAAAATTTACAAGCTGAGATTGATAAGTTCCAGCTGAAGTGGGACCAAATGAAACCAAAAGAAGAAGTGCTACTAGATGATCGTCATGGCGATGATGATAGCGTTCTCCTTGCTTGTGTTCGTGTTATTGAAGAAAAAAGGAAAGAGTGGAACAGTTTGGTTGAAGACATAGAAAAAAATAAGTAAGTAAATGTTATAGCAAATGAATTACTTCAGATAAATTTCTAACATTAAAAATCGGAAATATTGTGTTCGTTTTTGTAGAAAATTGTTTTTTGCTCCGTATTCACGAATTCAATTTTTTCATATATTATTTCTGGAGGTTTTTATATTTATTATGACCTAAATTCTAAATAAGAGCTTCAAAAAATCTTATAAAATTGTTCTGCATGTGGTTGTGAAGAAGAAGTAAAACTAGCCTATTAAAGTAATATAATAATAATAATAATAATAATAATAATGCCCGGTAGACGGATGTTTATTGACGGGTTTAGCCCTATTTACATTTTCAAATAAAATAACAGTTAAAATAAAATTTTACAAATATGACAAATTACTGAAATAATAAAAAAAAACACTGTGAAATACTTCGGTAGCAAAAAGAAAAGAAACATTACAGAAAAGATAATTATAGAAAAAGATAATTACCAATTTCATAACTGGTTATGAAATTGGTATAGTCGTAATATGTCCCATAATAGGGTTTTTACTTAAACTTGCTTATAGAAGAGGTAGTGCCGGTTTAAAAATATGATTGTATAGTTCTAACAATATCAAATTCATGTGGAACAATGAATTTTTTCTATAAAACAATTTTGATTGCAATAACGCGTTCTCTGATAAGACCGTTAAAAATAAAACAAAAAAATTGTTTTATTTCTTTATATTTCCAGAAATAATCACGAAAAATTCACTTTAAAGATCCCTGACTATTCCAAATGTGATGAAATTGAAAAGGACTTAAGGAACTTTGAGGACAATTGGTCGCTATTTAGCAATTTTATTATTAGCTTGGAAGATCTTGGCAAAGAAGAATGGATTGTCATTAGAAGTAGAAGTGTTCAAAAGTTGGAAGATTTTCTTGCCGATTGGGGAACCAAGTTGGAAGCCAGGCAAACATCACCTCTTACAGTCAAGTTGAATAAAGAAATTGATAAGTACAATGTTGTAATTCCGTGTCTGAAGTATGTCCGAGGAGAAACTTTCAGTGATAAACATTGGCTGGAGTTTTTCTCCATTGTGGAAGCTCCATACAAACCCATTGAGCTTATCATGTTCAAGGATATACTAGGTTTGAAATCCAAAATTGTGGTGAGTTAAAAAAACGTGTACTATTGCTAGAAAATAACTCAGACAAAATTATGTTTCTTATACATGTAGTAATATTTTAAAGATCTATTTTAAAGCTAAAGTGATTTTTTTAATGACAAAAAATTATGTGTTTACTTTTACTTAGGTGCATATTTTTTGTTGATCAATTGAATCTTAGTTAAACAAGCATTAATCCTGAACATTCGAACTGACATTAAAAGGTATTATGTATTCTATTTTATGTACCTATATTCTCATTGTTCTCAGGATCACCTGCCCGAAATTCAAGATCTCAATGTCAGGGCATCTAGTGAGATAGTGATACGTCAGGCTCTGACAGAGTTGGATGTTTGGGAAGTTGAAGCAAGATTTGAACTTGTTGAGCACATAGATTCACGAAATAACAAATTAAAATTACTTAAGGATTTTAAAAGTATCATGAATAAGGTTGGAGACAACCAATGTCTCCTGCAGTCGATTAAAAACTCACCTAACTATGCCGAGTTCATAGATCGAGCCTCACTATGGGAGAAAAAACTGTTCAATGTCGACCACAATTTGAGAAATCTCAATCAAGTTCAACGAAAATGGGTCTATTTGGAACCAATTTTTGGTAAATTTCTCATCCTTTTTTAAAAGAACAATATTGACCAGTTCTGAAGTAACTAGACAATAAAAAAAATGGTCAACATGGTTTATGCATGTTAAATTATTGCCATACGCAAAGGTCTCAGCTAAAGACGGTTCTCTTTTTACTTTGTACTTAGATCAATAAGACCACACAATCTCCTGAAACAGTAGTTATTGAATTCATAAAAGTGTAAATTCATCAGCTAAAGCTTTCCTCTTTCATTTCAGGAAATGGAAAATTGGAAATTGAGAAGTCGAGATTTTCAAAAGTAGATAAAGATTTGAGATACATCCTCAATCAAATATATTCTTCTGACAAGAGAGTTATCACACTTCACCGTTTTCAGAACATCAATGCTATGCTTGAGACAATGGTTCAGCAGCTGACTCAGTGCCAGAAAAGTCTGAATGAATATCTAGAGAAGAAGAGATCAACTTTTCCCAGGTTTTATTTCTTGAGTGATGAGGATTTGCTTGAGATCCTTGGACAGTCCAACAAACCTAGTGTTATTCAGTCACACTTGAAGAAGTTGTTTGCTGGGATTCACTCCGTTATTTTTGATAATGAAAACAATATTACAGCAATGAAATCTTTAGAAGGTAAATTTGTGAACTTCATTCCATTAGTTTTAGTAATTGGAACTTGTGGTTATAGACTCATAATAATAGTCTAAATTAAACAGAAAATTTAAAAAAAATATTAATGTTAAAAAAAGCTGTTATACTTTTGTACCTTTTATTTTTCAGGAGAGATCGTCAACTTCTCTTCGCCAATTATAGTCACTAATGACATAGAAGATTGGTTACACAAGCTGTCAGTTGTTATGAAACAGACAATCAAAGACCTCATTAGACAATGTGTTCTTCAACCAGATCCTCTAAAGTATCCTTCCCAAGTCCTTTGCATATCGGAGCGAATATCGTTCACAAAAAAATGTGAAGATGCTATTGAAAAACAAAATCTGAGCAAACTTTTGAACACGTTGCAAAATCAGCTTGACAAAACCGTGAACATTACGATGGATGGAAATGACACCAATGATGGAACAAATATACTGAATGTCAAACGTAAGCACATGGTTCTAGAACTCATCTATCATGTGCGTCTTGTAGAGTCACTGATTGAGAACCATGTAACAAAAAAAGATCAGTATCATTGGCGAAAATATTTACGATATTATATGGGTAAGTCTGTCTTCAGAACTTATTTGGATTGATGTATTTTCTTCTGATTCTTTGAAATTTTGTACAAAATGTCTGAGCATACAGTTTCTTAGCACAATGCTGAATTGCAACAAAGAAGGATTCAATGGAAAGAAAATTATTGAATTATTTTTATCATCATGTTGTATTTCTTTCTTTTAAATAAAATTATTGTAATAATTAATTTATACTATTGACCACTTATTCCAATAAAGATTCATTTATTAGAGCAGTTTCCTATGTGTATTAATAATTATTTAATCACAAATAATGATAAATCAAATCAAACACCTCGGCCGAGGTGTGAAGAAGGCCTAACAAAGAAAGAGACAGCGCGGCAGAGTGTAAGGTAACGGAAAACACAGTTCCATGCATTTCATGTACTTTCAGCCAGCGTAAAGTTTAACATGAATTTCAAAAACTGCAATTTTTATTACAGAAATGGACTCTACGTTGAAAAATAAATTGATTTGACATTTTGTTTGACTTCCTAGACCAACCGGAACCCTATTTTCGGAACCCCCAAACTATCGTGAAAGACCCGAAAAGATTCATAATTTTTTTTCTGTTTTTTTTTTTTCATACTAATGATTATACAGTACCCATCAGCTTTGTATTTTAATATCTGACAGAAGAAAACATATCAGCTGAAAGCAAGTTCAATTAAATAGCGCCAATATAAAAGTAGCATTTTTTATAAAAGCTCTTTTAAATAATTTTGACATTAACATCACATCTTCCTCTTTTTTAGAAATGAGTGATGTTGTGATTGAAATGGTGGATGCTAAGTTTACTTACTCCTATGAATATCAAGGAACAGGCGCCAAACTGGTACACACACCACTCACAGATAAATGTTATCTGACCTTAACTCAAGCAATGCACATGGGACTTGGAGGAAACCCTTATGGACCATGCTGGGACAGGCAAAACTGAAAGTGTGAAAGCTTTAGGATCTCTGCTAGCACGACAAGTTCTAGTTTTCAACTGTGATGAAGGTAGACTGAAAATATTGAATACATACTAATCATACTTTGACATTTATTAACAATCCATCCCATGTCTTCCATATTATTCTCGCTCCTCTGACACACAGACTAGCTACACGCTGTATGTGCCACACTAGTCTTGCTCTGACCCATCCTAATATTGTTGAGATTGATTTTCTCCTCAATGTTTGATTGATTCATACTAGTTTATAATTATTATGCTCCAATTTGAAGTTCCAATTGCTTCGTGTCCCATTTATAATTTCAAAGGTAAAACATTTCCTCAAACTCACTACCGAGAGGAAGCGTGCCTCTGATGCTCGAGCTATTGCCCCTTTGGATGGCCTGTGATATTTTTTGTATCAGGAACTGATGCGAGCGAGAATCACCAGAAACGCGCCGAAGGGAAATTATGTAGATATTACTTAAACTGAAGTTTTAATACACCGGAATTTTTATTTTATACAAACTCTGATATTTTTTTACTCAGATTTTTTTTTGTTTTGAATCAGAGTTATTTCAACATAATCTGTGCAAACTTCCTAGTTATTTTATCATTTCAGGAATTGATGTTCAATCCTTAACAAGAATTTTAGTTGGACTTGCTAAGTGTGGTGCATGGGGTTGTTTTGATGAATTCAACAGACTTGATGAAGCTACATTGTCAGCTATTTCAACACAAATTCATGCAATACAAGAAGGTGAGTATTGAGCAACAAAACACATGAATGCAAACATACATACATCAACGTTCACAAACTTAATGAGAAGTATGATGATGGAGTGAACGGTATGACCCAAAATTATTTATTTAGTTTAAGAACTCTTCTAGGAGACATCATAAAAAATAACCTAACTTATCAATTGAGTCTTGTATAATCTCTAAAATTACTCAATAATTTCACTTGATTTTAGGTCTGAAGAGCCATTCAAAAACCATCAAGTTACTTAATCAAGAAGTTGATCTGGACGCAGATACAGGGATATTCGTGACTCTGAATCCTGCAGGAAAAGGATATGGAGGACGACAAAAGCTGCCTGACAACTTGAAACAACTTTTCCGTCCTGTTGTAATGTCCAAACCGGACAATGAGATTATCACAGAGACCATCCTATTGTGTGAAGGTTTTAAAAATGCCAAAGTCATAGGACGAAAACTCGTGCAGATATTTGATTTAGCAAAGTTAGTTTCATGTTAATTTATATGATTTTCTATTATATAAATTAAAACACAAGCGAATAAGTGTAGTAACAAAAAAAGTCAAGCATATTTCATAGTAACTTTAAGTGCCTTTTTTATTAATTAATGAGAACATGTTATGTTTATTGTATTTTTTACATTAAATATAACGTAATTTTTACATTACATTTTATTAATTTGATGTTTTCATTTTTTCCAAGGCCACGGGGGTTTTTCAATACAAGTAGGTATGATGCTGAATCTTTGCTAAAAAACTATAAGTTGAAAATAAAACTTTCAAACAAAATAGAATCTTCTTGTTGTTAACAGGAAACTGCTATCTCCGCAGCAGCATTACGATTGGGGCTTGCGGGCCTTGAAAACGGTGGTGTCAGGTTGTGGATCTGCTCTGAAGTCTTCCAAGCAGAGTGGTAAAGCTGAGTCTGAAATGAGTCTTGTGGTTCAAATTCTTAGATTGAACACGCTGTCAAAGCTGACTTTCGCAGATTCTACTCAGTTTGATCTTCTGATTCAAGACATTTTTGCAGATGTAACTTTTCTTTCATCTGGTTACGAAAAAATTGTGAAGATGATTCGTGAAAGTTATGAGGATTTGGGACTTCTTTACAGTGCACGCCAGGTAAAGAAAGATTGATTTTATTTTTAGAATGAATTATCGTGTCTACAGTCTCTTTTGAAGTTTGATTTATAGAGTCGCTGTCATACAAAGAGCATTTTAATCATGCTAATTATAATGTTTATGATTCGATTAATGATTTTTATTGTATACAAAAAAAACCTCTTTTTCCGTTTTCGTCTGGGGGTGCTGGTGTTCCACAGCTCCTTAGCACCGGCCATCCCTGGTGTCATATAATAAGCGATGAGAAAATGTAATATAAGTGTGCAGGTGATGCTCCTTAGTTGATGTTTATGGATTAGAAGTGTGGCATTAACAAGCAGCGAATGTCTGATGAATTCTCGTTATCTTTCTCACCTCTCTTTTATAGCCTGTTTACATTTACCTCTGGATTTACCATTGTGTAGGAGATATTTTTAGAAAGGATTGCTAATAGTAATGACAAAATTTAATATATTCAAATGAAAAATATTATATTTTACCTATATTATGACTTTTAGGAACGCAAATGTCTAGAACTGTACGAACAACTACAACAAAGAATGGGCGTCGTCATAGTGGGACCTTCAGGTTCAGGAAAGACAACCATTTGCAAAATATTGAAACAAACGTTGCAGAAAACCGGACATGCCGTTCAACAATACACCATTAACCCGAAAGCTATGCCCAGAACTCAACTACTTGGTCAGATCGATCTTGATACAAGACAATGGACGGACGGAGTTTTGAGTTTCACAGCACAGCAGGTTAGTTTTAATTATTTTGTTGGGTTTTGAGACACATTGTCAATACAAGGGTGTATCGGTTCGATATTATAAAGTTGACCCACCGCGGCCGTCCCTGGTAATGACTACAAAACAGTAGAAAATGTTTCCCGCTTGATATAATGGTACACGTGTTTCAGCATATTTCGGAATTCAAATCCGTTCACTAGATATTTTGAGTGGCCCTTCTTTTGGCAGAGCCTGTATGTATGGGTATTTTGATTTTTTTTTTTATATATATATATTTACGTAAAACTATATTTTAGGTGTACGCAGAACCTCTGGGTGTGGAGTCCTGGATAGTCTGTGACGGGGACGTGGATCCCGAGTGGATAGAGTCCTTGAACTCCGTCCTGGATGACAATCGACTGCTAACTTTACCCTCCGGCTGGAGAATTCAGTTTGGTCCTGGAGTCAACTTTCTGTTTGAGACTCACGACTTGCAGCATGCTTCACCCGCCACGATCTCTCGGATGGGAATAATTTTACTCAGGTAAAGTGGTAGAATAGAATAGAAATTACCTTGTTTATACTGCCGAGGTGAGACTAAAAAGTCCCTTTATTCCAGCAGTCTAAACAAGGTCTTGTTTATTTTCAAATTTAAACAGACATTTTGTACATACATTTAATATTCTTAAGCAAGAGTAATTTTCTTTGTTATTGGGTAAAGCAGGGTGTCACAGATCTGATGGTCTCTTGTTGATGAAAATTATGAGGAACAAATGGTTCTCCAAATAAGTTATTTTCTATTAAAAGTATTTTGCTATTAACTTTTACATTTATTTAACTAGATTTTTTAACCCTGTGATATTTTTAAATTTATTTGACATATCTTTTACCTTTTTTGTTGTGTTTATATATTATATTGACATTTGTAAATAGGACTAGCTCCGTTAATGAACACCCGTTTATCGGTCTTACTATTATTATTATTTGCAAGATGTTTTTGCATTAGTTGTATTTTTGAGAAATGTCGAAGGAAATTATTAGATGACCAAAACAATCTAATAAGCAGTAGGTATATCAGTATATTTAAACAGAAATGAATTAAAAATTTGATTTTGTTTTCTTCCAGTGACGAGGACATTGACATTGAATGTTTAGTCAAGTCCTGGGTGAACAAACAACCTGAAGAAAATCAAGTGGCGTTACAAGCGTACATTGAAAGTTATTTTTTGAAAGGTATGTTATTTGCTGATTTTTGTCAGTATGGGTTCATAATAATGTAGTTATAAGCCCAAGTTATTAAAATTATACCTTAGTTACGTCAAATTATTTTGATGTTCTGTAACTTGTAACCGACTTTTTATGTAATAGGTAGCTTCAAAGTGTTGTGTATGTTTTTTTGTTACTAATTCAGTATTTTGGATAATTTTTGACTTCTTGAATATAAGTTCATATTTATCTAATTAACTGTGATAAAAATTATAACACACACATTATTATTTTCAAATTTTCCATGGACATTTTATGCTGAATAGTTCTAATTTATATTCTGTTATCAATGTCTCTTTAAGGGGTTGCTTGGATAAAAGAGAAAGGAGATTTGGCTGTCAAGGTGTCACTCACGGGTATAATTCAAAATGGTCTCTCTCATATGATTAACGTTCAATCCAAAGCCCATGTCTGTGTGGCCCTTATCAAAGGTCTCGGATCTAATCTCACCACTGACAGTCGAAATTCATTTGCAATACAGGTAGGTGTACTTTTCTTAAAATGATCTTTACATTTAAATATATACATTTGCAAGAAAATGTCTTAAATATTGTGATAAAACATATAAACATAGAGCACGCGATTAGCTCAGTGGTTAAGCACTGCTTGCCATGTGGAAGGTACGGGTTCAATCCCCCGCGCTGACAATTGTTTTCAAATTTTGGTTACAGTTGTTTGTAAGGGATACCTTCCGTGCGCTCGTGTTGACCCAGCACCTAAATGGGAAGTATGTGTTACTTCTCGCCCATCAGAGGGGAGGCATACTAGGGGATGGGCAAGCTAAAACACAGACCACAAGCGCCTACAGTAGTTCCTGTTTCATGCTACGAATTAAAGAAAAGGGCTGTGAAACATCATCTTTTTTTTTAATATTATGTAAAGCGACGTTTATAGGTATCTATATAATATAAACTTCCTTCCAGTTTATGGTAATACGAATTTGAAATAAAATTGATTAAAGTTAGCGGGAAGTGGGCGAAAACAATAAAACAAAATACATAATATAAACTCTATTTCGTGTTATATAGGCCGGTTGGCTGGCGCTAATTGACGAGCGCTCGCCTCCCGGCGATCTTGTATAGGTACTGAAAGTTTATTAAAAAAAAAAAAACGACAACAAAACTTTCATTGTTTCCAAAGTGAGTGTAATGGTCATTGTATTTTCTAAAACTTTAGCATAACAATTTTAATTTCATTTTGTAGGTCTTGGAGTGGACAGGAGAGTTTGTAGCAGACGCATCCAAGATGAGTCTCTGCTATTTCAGCGAGGATCGAGATTCCGTAGACATACACGTGAACGACACTAGTTCTGAAATGAACCAAGCCCTTATTATGACGGCTCAAGTCAAATCATCTATGATGTGATAATGCCATGGATAGTGTATCCACTCCGTTCATCATGCAAGGTGCTCATGGCTCAGGAAAAAGGTAAAAAAAATAATTAAGTCGAGATATTTTGGCAGACACAGATAATAAAAATCTTTGATAATCTAAATTAAAGTAATGGGTTTACTTACTTAGTATTTTTATTTATTTATCGTATGACATTTGCAAAATTTATCAAGCAAGAGAAATCATGAAAAGACAAAATAAGGAAATAAAATAAATTAATATAAAAAAAACTCTTCAAATTTTCACAAACATGTAGATTATTAATATTATCAACTCATAGGATCTGATAGGACATTTTGTACCATGTACTGTTTGAAGTCCAGAACCGATTATAAATTAAACTTCTAGATATCTCTCTTGAACTGAGATAAATCCAGACTCTTGGAATATATGTTAATAAGATTACTTGAAGGTTGGATTTTACTTTATTAATATTTTTGTGATTCAACCTCTATTGAACCCACTTGGTTTTGGACCATAGTTTATTATCAAGGATTGGACAATGTTCAGGTATTTATCCCGCTCCAATTTTGTTATTTCTACCTTCTCAAATTTGCATTAATTTAATGATGAATGCATTCTGAATCAGTTTGATTTTAGAGCACTGTTTGTCACAAATACGCGGGGCGGGTTAGCCACTATTCACTGCAGCGCTAGCATCTCACCGGCCCACGTCCTGCACAAGTTGTCGCAACTCTGCATGACCGGTCTCCAATAGAGGACGGGTCTACGTCCCAACCAATTGCGAGAGACTTGTGTTGTACTTCAAAGATTTAAATTTGGCGCGCAACGACCAATGGGGATCAAACATGCTGGTGGCTTTTCTGCAACAGGTGAGTGAAAACCTTTTATCGAACGAGAATGAATTAAAACAAACAAAAAAAAAATGACTGCAACTACAAAAACAATAGTGTAGTTAAAACAACAGCATCAAAAAATCTCGTAAAATATTCCGAACCAGGCCACACATGCATGAACAGGTAACAGACTGTAAAAGGACTTATGCGCATGATCTTTTTCTGCCCACATGTTCATGCCTGCATGACAGTCACATCTATGCATGCATGCATGTACGTGTGTAGCGGCTTTAGATTAATATCAAGTGCTGATCTGATTTATTACTTTGCATTTTTTTGGAGATTTTCCTTAAGAATACCTACCGGAAATAATGAGGGATTATTTCCGGTATTCTTAAGGAAAATTTTTAAGCAGAAAGTTGTGTGGTTCAAAACATTTTATTCTTTTTCAGATAATATCATACGGAGGTTTCTACGAAAGCAGTTCCCTGGAATGGGTAGGCATTGAGCGGGTTCATATTGTGAGCAGTGTCACCAGATCAGATCACCTTAGCACCAGATTCACCTCCATCAACTGTATCTTAAATCTTGCGTGAGTAATTTCTTCAGGAATATAGGTAGGTATATAAGACAACCTTTCATACTATTAGTCTTTCTATCCTAGTCCATGCATGCGCGGATATAGGGGGGGGCACGGGGGGCACGTGCCCCCCCAGATTTTTTCGGTAAGCGGTGTTTCTCAAATTTCATTATACCTAATCCCGTTAAATAAAAAAGATCTCAATGAGTTAGGGGGCACGGGACCCAAAATAATTACCAATTCTAAGATTAATCCCGTAAAAAAAAAAGATCTCAATAAGTTAGGGGGGCACGGGACACAAAATAATTCCCAATTCTAAGACTAATCCCGTAAAAAAAAAGATCTCAATAAGTTAGGGGGGCACGGGACAAAAAATAATTCCCAATTCCAAGACTAATCCCGTAAAAAAAAAAGATCTCAATAAGTTAGGGGGGCACGGGACTCAAAATAATTCTCAATTCTAAGACCAATAAGAAATAACTCAATAATAAAGTTGTCAAATCCACACAGATTGTCCGAGAAACCTGAAATTTTACCTAATAGGTCCATTTGGATCAGGGAATATATCTCTAGGGTTCAGTCAGCTACACGGGGTAAGGATGGGTGACACAAAAAAATCACATTTTTCGACAGAAATCACACTTTATTTCTCAAAATTTGTCGTGACGGGCGCCACGGCGGTGGAGTATCAACTCTAAAAGAGAAAGTTGCAAGGGTTCAAGTTTTCATTTGAGTTATCAATCACGAAATTCTGATGAGCCGTTCTTGAGCTACGTAGAGTGAGGATATAAAGTGGACGGGTATAAACAAAAAGTTTTTTACTTTTTTTGACCTGGATGACATTTTTTCTGATGAGTCATTCTTGAGCTCCTGTAAGGACAAGAAATGGATGGGTGACACGAAAAATATTGACATTTTTGTGTGTGTGTGTGGGGGGGGGGGGTGTGTGTGGGGGAGGGGGGGAGGGGGTGTGTGTATTGTGAGGTGTGATATGCTGCGAAGCGGCAGGTGCAACCGCTAGTTTTGGTATACTCGTATTGTGCGATTGTGCCCCCCCAGTACAAGAGGGCTATATCCGCGCATGAGTCCATGTCTCTTTAAAAGTTTGAATAGTATTATGTCTTAGTAATTTTATATTTTGTTAAATGATATCTTAATAATTTGATTGTAATTTTACGAGTAGTTGTAAGATCTTTTGTAATGTTTGTGCTTCGATTTCTTTCCATCGATTTCATGAACAAAACTGCATAATAAAACACATTATATTATATTACTAGCGGGCTACTCCCGCTTCGCGTGGCCAAGGCATGGCCACATTTTAGTTAAGGCATGGCCACCGCCGCTTCATAAGTTTTATGGTTATTGAAGCACTTCTTTATACACCAGGTTCTTTGTTATACCATCTGGCTGTAACACAATGAGGGACTATGCAAACCTTACTCTTGAAAAAGCAACATAGAGCTGACCGTGGGAGAAGCAATCTGTTCTAAGGTCAATTCCAGCTAGCTCGAGAGTTTGCCCCTGTGCCTTTATTATTATTCGTCATGGCAAAACATAGTTTTATGGGGAATTGAACTCTTTTGAAATTAAAGTGGTAGTCGGAAGGTATATAGGAATCCTGGGTATATATACCGTTTCACCTGCACCAGCCCCTGTGAATATAACTGCCTCGATAATGTTTTTTTTCAAGGATGTAATTTAAAGCCGCGTGCCGTAAATACCACAATTTCGGGTCTCAGATTTCTTAGTAATATCATTGGTGCTCCAACCCTTTAAGGCATAGCCGATTGGGTGCTATTAAATTTGAATAAGAATTTTGGGGAATGGAAGAAATTTAAAAATCATGTATGTCAGAATAAAAATAATATTGGTTTGTCTTTATTTCAATTCCAAACACCTCTCCTCTTCTGAACACCCTCCTCCACTGTAGGGAATTCTGACATCAGCGAATCTGGGAATATTGTTGAGTTTTTTATCTTTAAATAAAAGATATTAAAAAAGTCACCATTCAAGAAAAGTAGGGAGGGAAATACGATTTGTTACTTACCTTTAATTTTGAAGTTTTCACTGTAGAATTTTGTTCCCACCATTAATTTGACACCTGAGAATTCGTGAATTTTGGAACATCTTAATTTTGAGACACATTGAATTTCGGAACGTCAGAATTTTGAGCTTGACACATTGAATTTCGGAACGTCATAATTTTGAGTTTGACACATTGAATTTCGGAACGCCATAATTTTGAGTTTGACACATTGAATTTCGGAACGGAGAATTCGTGAATTTTGGAACATCTTAATTTTAGACACATTGAATTTCGGAACGTCAGAATTTTGAGCTTGACACATTGAATTTCGGAACGTCATAATTTTGAGTTTGACACATTGAATTTCGGAACGCCATAATTTTGAGTTTGACACATTGAATTTCGGAACGTCATAATTTTGAGTTTGACACATTGAATTTCGGAACTTCAGAATTTTGAGCTTGACACATTGAATTTCGGAACGCCATAATTTTGAGTTTGACACATTGGATTTCGGAACGCCATAATTTTGAGTTTGACACATTGAATTTCGGAACGTCATAATTTTGAGTTTGACACATTGAATTTCGGAACGCCATAATTTTAAAGTTTGACACATTGAATTTCGGAACCCATAATTTTGAGTTGACACATTGAATTTTTGGAACGCCATTAATTTTGAGTTTTGAGACATTGAATTTTGGAACGTGATAATTTTCATTGCGCACATTGAATTTGGAACGCCATAATTTTGAATCAAGCACATTGAATTTTCGAACGTCCAGAATTTTCAGTGGCATACATTGAATTTTGGGAACGCCATAATTTTGAGTCCAACACATTGAATTTTGGAACGCCATAATTTTGAGTCAAGCACCTTGAATTTGGGCACGCCATAATTTTGAGTCAAGCACCTTGAATTTGGGAACGCCTTAATTTTGAGTCAAGCACATTGAATTTTGGAACGTCATAATTTTCATTGGCGCACATTGAATTTTGGAACGCCATAATTTTGAGTCAAGCACATTGAATTTTCGAACGTCAGAATTTTCATTGACACACATTGAATTTGGGAACGCCATAATTTTGAGTCAAGCACATTGAATTTGGGAACGCCAAATTTTGAGTCAAACACATTGAATTTTGAACGCCATAATTTTGAGTCAAACACATTGAATTTTGAACGCCATAATTTTGAGTCAAACACATTGAATTTTGGAATGCCATAATTTTGAGTCAAACACATTGAATTTTGGAACGCCATTAATTTTGAGTCAAACACATTGAATTTATAAACGCCATAATTTTGATTGCCAACCTGCAAAGGAAAGAGAAAAAATGTAGATTAATTTACTCAAATATTTGATAACTACTTAATAGTCTATATCTTGTTAATGAGAGAAGAATCTACATTAAAAATCGATCCAGTTCGTGCTTTTCAGAGCTAATTCTACTAATTTTGTTACCATGCTGAATTTGCTCACTTTCTAGTCAGAATCAGAACTGAATTAAATCAACCGACCTCAGTAGCTCGATCGATAAGGCGCGCGAACTTGTATCCTTCAGGTTCAAGTTCCATGTTAAGTATTTATTAAAGTCAGTTGAGTAGATGTGGATATCACGATTGTGATATCATAATTGTGATTAACACAAATAGGATAACATTTTTTTAAATTAAATAGGTAAATTACACTAATATTGATAGAAAAGGGAGTGAATATTAATTATACTTATATTTCATCACATCTCTAGTTGTATGCAGGAACAAGGTGTCATACGGAAAATTAGTTTGAAATAAATGGTGACTTTTTGATTAAAAATAAGTACATATGTAGGTTGTAAAAATTGTAGACATTGGAATTCAGCAATTTCCTTTAGATTTTTGATGTCAGAATTCCCAAGATATTCTCCTCCCTCCCTTTCCCCCCATTCCCTCTCTCCCTCTCCTGTCTCGCTCTCTCTCCCTTTCTCTCTTCCCTCTTTTAAATTCCTCTTTTCTCACTGTGATTTAATTTTAAATTTAATTCACAGTAAAATCTCTATCGCTCTCTCTCTCTCTCCTTCTCTCCCTTCTCTCTCTCCTCTCTTCTCTCTCTCTCTCTTCTCTGTCTCTCCCTCTCTTCTCTTCTCTCCCTCTCTCCTCTCTCCCCCTCCCTCTCTCTCTCTCCCCCTCCCTTCTCTCTCTCCCCCTCCCTCTCTCTCTCTCCCCCTCCCCTCTCTCTCTCCCTCCTTCCTTCTCCCTCTCCCCTTCATCTCTCTTACTCCCGCTCTCCTCTCTCTCTCCCCCTCTCTCTCTCTCTCTCTCTCTCCCCCTCTCTCTCTCTCCCCCTCCCTCTCTCTCCCCCTCTCTCTCTCTCTCTCCCCTCCCTCCCTCTCCCCCTCCTCTTCTTCTTGAACATTCTTCTTCAATCTGGATTAGTTACTTTCCCATGAGTTCCTTCTCTTTCCGCCGCGCCGGTCAGAGTGAGCTTTTCCTTCCACCAGCACTTTGAGGTGAGAACTTGGAGCTTTTTCGTAGCAGTCTCGATCACAGTCAGAGCCGCTGTACTGGTGAAAAATTGCCTCCATTGGTGGCTAAAAATGATTAAGATACATATTTATAATTATTGTTCTACCTTTCAGATAGATAATTGATACGCAGTCGCGTACAACGACCCAAATTTTGGTGTAGGGGGTGCATGGGGGGCTGGATGTTTTATATTATTATTATTATTATTTTTTATATTACATAAATCTAAATTAGGAGGACAAAGCAATGTACTTGCAATAAATGATGTAATAGTTTGAAGAGTAAATAAATAAAAAAGAAGAAAATAATATTAATGTCCTAACTAAAGGGCGGGGTTACTTGAAATTTCGAGTCACTGATTGTGGGAAAACATATAGAAGTATATTTATTATGAATAATAAATACATTAAAAAAATCAACATTTTTTTTTGGGAGCTTTGGTGTAAGAGCCACCATGTCCCTTCGGCCTCCACCTCCCCTTATAGCTGACTCTTCCTCCAGATACTTTTGTATTTTTTTTTTTCAATTTTTTTTTTTGTTTAGAAGCTTTGGTGTAAGATCCACCATGCCCCGTCGGCCTCCACCTCCCCTTACAGCCGACCCCTTTCTCCAGATTTTTCTTGTTGTTTGTTCCTTCATAAGGATTATTAGAAATTAATCATATTCGACTAAAGTAATTTGGAATTACCTGGTCACGGTTTCGGATCACCATCCCTAGTATTGCCAATCCAACACACATCAGTGATGCCTGTGTTGTTGATAATTTCATATCGACTCCGACGGCTCCTAGGTGTACTGACTCGATGTTGCAGCTTTGAGAGGATGTGTCCCACTTCTTACCAAAATTTTGAATAAAAACGGCTTTTAATTTTGAATGAAATTCTGTTTTATAAAAACGGCTTTTAATTTTGAATGAAATTCTGTTTTTTTTTCCAAAGTATATTTTTTCATAAAAAGAAATGACTGACCCAAATAAGAAAAAAATTCTACCTTAGATTTTCATTTTTGCCACGAGTTGTGTAGCCTAATTTTTTGTTGAATTTTTTGGTTGTCATTACGTCACAACTTTAGAGGGTACATTATAAAACTCAAAAATTTCTTAATTTTCCCAAAACCATATTTCTGCCCGTAATGCCGCCACTGGCTGCTGTCCATACAACCAGCTAGCCACTCATTTTTCCTCACGAGGTTGTGTGGACCTCAGACATCCAAGTACAGAGTAGGAAATTTCTGCCCTGCTGGGGATCGAACCCAGGTCACCGTGCATATTTGTGCAACAGCTCATTCTGCTCATTTCTACAACGTTGTACTTATTTCTACAATGAGCGCACAAATTGCTGAGTGGTTAAGCACTCGCTTGCCATGCGGAAGGTCTCGGGTTCGAACACCCGCGCCGACAAAAATTTGTTGTCAAAATTTGGTTACAGTTGTTTGTAAGGGATACCTTACGGTGCGCTCGTGTTGACCCAGCACTTAAATGGGAAGTATTGTGTCACTTCTCGCCCATCAGAGGGGAGACATACTACGGGATGGTCAGGCTACAACACAGACCACAAGCGTCTACAGTAGCTCCTGTTTCATTGCTACGAAATAAAACAGGCTGTGTAACACTCATCTTAAAAAAAAAAATTAAAACATGAAACATTTCTCAATATTCACACACATAAAAACACTTACTACTTCAGCTCTTTGGAATTCTCATTCCCACTTTTCTCCGTGAAATGGTGGTTTGGGCTCCAAAACTCATTTTCATCTAGGACCGAGGTAGATTGGGTTCGTCATTTTCATCCTGTGGCGCCGAGATCGGCCCGAGACAATGTACGGCAATGCCTCATTGTGAAGGTAATCAAAAATAAATATGGGGCCATGCCTCGGGCTGTAACTCCAGTGGCGCCAATTTCGTCATACTAGGACATAGATATATTATTTCCAAGTCCAAATCAACGAGACACATTGCAGAGGCTGATATGTGAACCTGAAATCTGCAGATCTTCTCAGTGTTCTTGGTTTCCTTGATATTCCGTCACTTGAAATTTTGAACACAGAAATTTTAAAGCTTTGAGTGATTTTCATTGATTTGTTGATACGAGATAAAAAATATTTTTTTTTTACAAGTACCTGGCCAAAAAATAAGCCTGAAATGTGTTAGGTACTCATTGTTACAAAGTGCTGGCCAGAGAAAAAGACTGTTTCACTCCTTTTTTTCTTTTTTTTAAGACGGGCGTTTTACCATCCATTCACTGGAAACTCACACACCAGCTACCCACATTAATCTCACCAGAATGAAGTGGTCAATTGAATACTGAAATACGTGTTCAACTGTTCAGTGACATTTTCACAACATTGCTGGTGGTGTGTAACGTGAAACAAAGAAACACATTTATTTGATAAAGAGCCTGTTGCTGCAATATTTTGAGAACCCCTGAATTGTCACGCCTACAAGATGCAATGTGCATCATATGCATTTTGATTATCTTATAGATACCTACCTTTTATACAATTGGCTTGTCAAGTAAACCTAAAGGTACAAGATTATCTTAATAATAATAGGGCTAGGTTTTTGATACAGGCTCTGTTCCTTCATGCAATTTTTCCTTGACCTACCTATCTATTCTTTCCTTACACACACGAAATTATGATAATAGTTTCTAATAAGAAACTATTATCATATTATCACACGGCAGTACTTATGTATATTACAATTATTAATTTGTATATTGTACTTATTTCGTAGGTCACCTTCAAAAGAGGATCTTATGCTGATCTCAAAAACCCATCTTGGTAATTTGATTCAGAACACAAAATTGGCAACCAGCGTTTCCTCAATAATTATCAACCTGTATAATGAGGTAAGCCTTACGAGCAAGTTATCTCTTTTGTCTAAAGCACTAGATACAAAATAAAATTAAAAAAATACCATCGAAAATCAGATAGTATACATCTAATATTCCATCAATTTCATTAAGTAAAAAATTACATCATAATGCACAATTCAGAAGATGAATCGAGATCATTCAGCCATTCCAGAAAATCATGAAAATTTAAATGATCCCTTCGAGTATAGTGTGAAGCATACATTGCTGGATTTTGGGAATTATTAGGATTTGATTTGTGAAACTTATAACCACAAAAAAGTAAATCTGGTGGAACCAAATCTTCAATGTCGATTCTGAATCTTTAAAATCCATAACATGATTTGACGAAAAAAGGTTTTTGTACACTAAATTAATGGTAAAGAGTCTGTCACCTTTAGGATTCTAGAATGTTTTTATAGAAATAATCTTAAAGTTATACGTTATTTCTTCACTTTAGATGAGTGTTACCTTTCAGCACCGAAAGACATTCTCACTACAGCTTCTCACCAAGAGACATATCTGAGTTTTGCCATGGATTGGAGCGGTATGGAAATCTCTCAGATGCCAAATTTCTTATTAAGGTATTATTCGAAATTACTTTACTTTATTTCATTTTTATTTTTCTTTCTTGTTCATTCTGAGGAATTCTTGAACTTATGTATTTCTAGAACCTATTACAACAAAATGTACAATTGAAATTCTCAAGGTGCGAATTCCAAACAGACAAAATAAGTATGTATCTAGAATTTGAGAGGAATAGTCCAAATTTAATCTACATATTGAAATTTATTTTTTTTATATATAAAATGGTATAATCTATATTATAAGAATGGTTTTATCCTAATATGATGATACATATTATAATACAGAAACGTGTCTTATCACTTTCCCCTAACATTATCATTTTCAGATTGTTCTTTATGAATGCTCCGAATATTCAAAGACAAACTTGTATCTGACGAAGAACGTAAGAAATTCGACACGATTTTTGAAAATATAACGGAGAACGAGTGGTTCTCACCCGTCGGTTCTCGGATCTATCGAATGGTTTCTACGTTTGTGAAAGTTTGAGCCGCGTTGATGCTCCCCTTGGTGAAGTGAACAACAAAGATTGGTCATTGATGGTACAGGCAGCATTCAAGCAACTCGGTGAGTTCCATTATTCGAAAGGATTTAATTATTGTTAGATTATCTATTGAAAAAACAATAATTTTAGAAAAACTTAAAATTCAAGAGTCCTTTATATGAGGAATCCGTTACCCATCTGATAGTTTAAGATAAAAATAATACCAAACGAATACAATTTAAATACATACATACAGAAAAAATAACAATACATTACATAATACTAATCTTTAATTATTTAATTTGAAATAAAGTTTTACTCTAATGAATTGTTAAACATTGTTCATCGTTCGTTTTTTTTGTATTTTCAGTTAATGAAGGTCAAAAGTTCAGAAGATATTGTCTTCATACCAGAACTGCTCGCCACCACTGCGTACTGTGAACGAATCTTAAGCTCCAAATCCGGAAGTCTTCTACTCGTTGGAGCCATAGGTTATGGACGGAAATTAGCTGTTAAGATTGTTGCTGCTAGAATGGGAGCAAAAGTCATGTTTCCCAAGCTCAACATTGGATACGACGTGAATAGTTTCAAAGTTGACTTGAAAGCTGTTCTTCAGAAAGCTGCTTTAGAAAACGAGCAAGTCTTCTTCCTACTTGAGGACTTTCATCTGTTTGATTTGGAAGTTATTGACTTAATTAACAGTCTTCTGTCTTCAGGAGAGGTAGGTATCATATACGTACTATAGTGTGATTAAAAAAATAATTTACCTGTATAAGTGAACATTATCCATTATCCAACTAAAATCCTTCAGTTTGTCGCTGTTAAGTGGAATTTCTAAAATCTTTTTTTCGTACGCACTAAATACCAGTTGTTTCGGAGTTCTGTTTGCATGAAAATAAATCGACTGCATTATATTAAGATTAGCTAATTTATCTCTTGGTTACGCGTTATCTGCTACATCTTTTTGATCTTTACTTATTTTCAGATTCCTGGATTATATCAAGCTGAAGAGTTTGAAGCACTCTGCTCAACACTGAAAGATGCTGCCTCTCAGAATAGGGCTGACAAATCATCTACACAGTATTTTATTGAACGTATGTAAATTAAAGTTTTCAAGTAGAATTATTCCTATAAAAAAATTGTAACTTAGCTGAAAATAATTATGGTTTCAATGTTAATGGTTCGATTTCCTTTAGATATTAATGTTGTTGTTGTAGCCAAGCTGGCTAGTTGTTGTAGCCAAGCTGCACGGGTGAGTGATGGTCTCCAGCCAACTTTATTTCAAAGTTGGCTTGTCCTGAACCACATATTGTGAGATCAACCATCGTGAGGACTTTTGGATATTAATCCCGTTTATTAACGGGCTATAGGTTGTAATCTCTGTAAAATAAGGTGAAATTTGAGAGTAAAATTATTCAACTCCCTAAGCCAAAGTGCACTCGTGAGTCATCTTCTTGTGTATATAATTTCTATTCCAGATTGTCCTTTACAATTAAATTGACTCATGTGAAGTTTACAAAATCTTATTCAATTTTATCTGAAATTTTCTTGTGTGGGGGCTTTACAATATGAGAACGCTTTACAATATAAGGGTTGGGTGGAAGAGATTGCCACAGGCAATAACCCCGCCCTTTAGGTAGGACATTTCTCTCTTTTTTTCCTTGTTGTATATTTGTTTAATCTTTTTGTTTTTCTTTATATTTCATTGTGTTCTACTGTATATATTTTTTGTTCTACCTAATAAAGCTTTAACACGTATGAGGCGGGTCTTATTTTCTATAGTTTGTACGCTGGTACGGCTTCAAATTAGGGTATGTGTACCAAATATGACAAAAAAAAAAAAAAAAAAAAAAATTGGGACGGGCGAGTACAAAAATATATTAATAATAGCATTATCTGTGCCCACCGGTGGGTCACGTTACAAGGGAAATTGAAAAAAAAACGTGACCCACCGGTGGGCACGCCGTCTCATACGTGTTAAAAAAAAAAAAAAAAAAAAAAAAAAAAAACGCTAGATAATTTCTTCTACAGGACTGAAAACCAATCTGCATTTGGTACTCATTTTCGACTCCCAGTTACCCATCTTGTCGGAGCTTTTCGGAAACAATCCTGCTCTGTTAAAACAATGCTCTGTGATCTGGGCAAATGAATGGTCTCTCCAGACCATGGAAGATTTTTCTAGGACCATGACCGAGAGAAGGTATGAGATTATTCAACTCTTATGGTATTATTTTGTATGTACTTTGATTTTTCCCTTCAAATTCAGGCTCTAATTAATGTTGTTCAATGCACTTTTATTCTTTCTTAAATAACTATTCTCTGCATACCTACAGCGTACAGTTGAAGAAAAAGTTGAAAAAAAAGTGTTTAAATTAGATAAAAAGCAGTCACCACTTGGCAATGATTATCAAAAAGAACTCGTGTTGTATCGATATCGTTGTAATTTGATTGTTATCTTTTTGGAAAGGTTCGAAAATTGCATGCTATCGAAAACTAAAGTACATACATTTTAATTTCAGCAAAAAATTGACACCTCCCTCTTCTGATTACCATGAATCTCTTATCAAAATTCATCAGCATGCGTCTGTTCTGTCAGAGGCAAACCAAACACCAATGCGCTTTGTGAACTTCGTGAAGACTAACTTGGCCATCTATGGAGATAAACATCAAATTATTACTGAAAGACAAACTAAACTCCAGGTAATCTTATTAGCATGAGTAGTCACTGTGGCAGAGCGAGTTAGCGCGCTAGGCATTGCACGCATGGTGACCTGGGTTCGATTCCCAGCGGGGGAGGATTTTTTCTGCTCTGTACTTGGATGTTCGGGGTCCACTCATACCTCGTGAGGAAAAATGAGTAGCTGCTTTAATGTGAAGCAGCGACCAGTGGCAGAATCTTAGGCAAAAAAATAATACAAGATATTGTAAATTAAAGTGGTAAAGTCCTATGATTCTGCGCTACCCACTAAAATTGTGACATAATAACACAAAGAAAAAGCATTATTATTATTATTATTAATCTTATTAGCACGAACATTGTGTTGCTGATGAGATGAATGCTCTTTTATTTTCAGGAGATGGCGTATTAAAAGAAAGATAGGGGATGAAAACATACACTAAAAAAATATACTCTGTATTTTTGCTCTTTGACAAACTATATTTTTTTCCTCACATGAGATAAAATACACAACAACATTAATTAAAAAAATAATAATATTATTTTAATTTTCAAATAAACGAAAATGTTAGATTATGGAGTTATTAAGATTCATATATTTCAAATTTCATGTGGAAATTTCAGGCAGGAATAACAAAGTTGACGGAAGCCAAGGACATCGTGGACAAGCTGAAGAAAGAAGCTGCAGAGCAGGAGACTAAGCTGGCAGAGAAGCAGTCGAAAGCCACGTCCGCTTTGGAAATGATCACGCAAACTATGAAACACGCCAACACCCAGAAAGATCACATGGCAACTTTGAAACAAGAATTTGAAAAAGAAAATTTGGCACTAACCGCAAGGTTCGTATTTTATAAACTTTCATTGCAGAGGTATACTTCCATACGGATGTTCATCATAAAATCGCCTGAAAATAACACACAAATAAATATTTTGATAAAGTTAGAACCACGAGATCTAGTAACCTAAGTCCAAAGTGGTACCTTCCAATTTCCTTTCATTGGAAATTTCATTGACCATCAAAATATTCATTATTAATGCCTTAATTTTTTTTCCAATTATTTCAGAAAGAAGGACATTGACAAAGAGCTATCCGAGGTAGAGCCTCTGATTGAGGAAGCTAGGTCGGCTGTTGGAAACATCAAGTCTGAATCTCTCTCCGAGATCAGATCCTTGCGAGCGCCTCCAGATATCATTCGAGATATATTGGAAGGTGTATTGAGATTGATGGGCATACTGGATACCTCTTGGAATAGCATGAAAACATTCCTCGCCAAGAGAGGAGTCAAAGAGGAGATCAGGTAAATTTACTTTTGCCTTCAAGATCATTGATGGATGACTTTCTAATAAAGACCCATTCTAGATAATTATAAATACATCTTATACTTTTTGAGATGTTTCTCCCTTCTTAATAATAATTTTTCCAATTGCAGATATTTTGATGCTCGATCTATTCGTCCTGAGAGTCGAGAATCGGTTGAGCAACTCTTGACTTCGAGGAGAGATTCATTTGATCCAGTAAAGGCTAAAAGAGCATCTGCAGCTGCTTTACCCCTTGCTATATGGGTCACAGCTAATGTGAAGTATTCGAAAATAATGGAGAAAATTCTGCCTCTTGAAAAAGAGCAACAGAAGCTAAAGGAGTGAGTAAAATTGATAGATATGTTTTAAGATTTTTAATGAAAACTCTTGATGGTGAAACTGTGATAGTATTTTTTCTTTTAAGTTCTGTATGGCATATACCTCATGGTGAAGAGAAGTATTTTATGGTACTTATTTCACTTTGCATAAACTAATATGAAAGTAATTATAAAGAGTATGAACCTTATTGACTAAAACAAACTGAAATTTTCAATTAATATACTGTCCTATTTGTTAGAGTTAACCCAGACTTAAATGTACAGTTACACATAATATTATGAGAAGTGCATTTTTAATATTCCGTAGGTACCTATATTATTTTATCGGGTATTTTTCTTTAAGTAAAAATCTTAAATATGCTTTATAGTTTAATTTGAAAGACGGATAACTTTCATTGTATTTGGCTTTCAGCAAACTAAAAATTGCAGAGGATCAAATAGGAGAGCTCAGTGAAGGATTAAATGATGTTGACAAAACTGTAACTAAGTTGAAAGACCAGCTCAACAGCAATACCAAGGAGGCAGCCGAGATTGAGCTCAAACTAGGATCTGTCAAGGACACAATAGCGGCTGCAGAAGGATTGGTTCTCAAGTTGGATGAAGAGTTTTCACGATGGGGTCATCAGGTTAGATTTTGCCTATAATTATATTATCAAGGTGAACGTAAACGGAACGTAACGTAAACGGTAACACTTATATTAGTAAGGTAGGTTTAGGCTGGATATGTATCATTATTTATTTTTTATTAAGGTTTTTTACAGGAACTTTTTCCCCTGAAATATTCAAATCAAAAATAAGTTTGTAAGGGATACCTTCCGGTGCGCTCGTGTTGACCTAAATGGGAAGTATTGTGTCACTTCGCACCCATCAGAGGGGAGGCATACTACGGAATGGGCAGGCTACAACATAGACCACAAGCGTCTACAGTAGCTCCTGTTTCATGGCTACGAAAAAAGGCTCTGAAACACTCATCTTAAAAAAAAAAAAAAATAGAGTATTTCTTCTTTGATTCCTACGATATTTTACTGTTACAGCTACAAGAACTTTCAGCTGAAATAGTTCAGCTGCCTAGTGAAAGTATCCTGGCGGCAGCGTTCATGTATATCTCTCAAATCTGACCGAAGACAACCGCTTGGAAATCATGAACCTCTGGCAGAAACACCCACTAGTACAGAACTTTTCCGTCGCTAAATTCTTGAGTTCTGAGCAAGATCAGATGCAGTGGATTCACAAGGCTTGCCATCGGATAAATCCTCTATTGAAAATGGCGTCATAGTTTCGAGAATTCTGGAGTCTGAAGCGGAGGTAGGTTTTGACTTATAGCACATGAGAATATCCGGGAAGAATCGTTCTTATCTTCTTTTTGCTTTACATCGAAGTCATTTGAGACAAGGAACTTTACCTTTCATTTTCATCGGCTTCAATCAACTGAAAATGACCAGCACCATAATGGTTTGAATTTGAATTTTTAATTTCCCCAGACGTTGTCTTAACTTCAGTGATTACGAGTGCTGGTGTTCTCAAAGAACCATCGGCGCTTGTTTATCCAATAATATATACAGGGTGTCCCACCAAACTTGGACACCTCAAAATTACTCGGCCCCTGAAAGAGTTTTTGAAAAATAAAAAAATCTAGGGTACATGTGCTAATTATGCGGTTTCAGTTATGAAATTTTTTTTATACAGGGTGGTTCAAAAGTCAGAAATTGAGGTGTCAACTTTCGATTTTTAAATAAATCGACCTAAATTTTATTTAATAATTTTACTTCTAAATGATTCCTGAGTACTTTTTTAAACAAAAATATTACATACAGGGTGGTTTTTTTTCGACCAATTTTTTTTCTAAATCTTGAATAACTCAAGTTCGGTTAATTTTTTCGATAACAAGAAAAGAATGTGTTTGTGTAATGAATACACGCACTTTCAATTGGCATCAAAAAAATTTATACAGGGTGGTTCACAAGTGAAATAATGACTTGATTTTTTTTTAAACCGAGTTTTTTTAATTTTTTATTTAGGATTAATAATTCTCGTCTCATTTTACACATTTTTTGTTAGTCATATCGAAAAACAAAACTAAAGTGTTGTACAGGGTGAGACATAATTTTTTTGTAACACCCAGTATATGGGCAGTCAAAGAGACGCAAAATTAATTATAAAGACTAAATATGCAAGAAAAACTTTGATTTTTAATTTTTTTTTTTTTTTTTTTTTTTTTTTTGGTTGAAGGCAGGAAAAAATCTTTTAAAGACACCCAGGTCATCCTGACTTGGGGTGTGGGATTTCCACCCACTAAAAACCCACCTTCTCAAAGAGCTAACCGCACCTGGGACCGAAAAATATCATTACTTCAAGTGCGGCGCTGTAGGACTCTACTGATTCCGTTGTAGGGCCCTCCCATCTCTCTCTTTTATAACTATAATTTCTCTCACCATTTTCTCTATACACTCCCAATTCTCTTTGCTCATCAACATTTCCTCTATTATATTCTCTACACTTAACACTCTCCCTAACTTTGTATAACACTCTTCTCTCTGTCCCTTAAATCTCTCACACACAAAAAAGGTATGGGCAGCGTCATCCCTATTCACATCACAATATCTACACTTCTCTGTACGCACTTTTCTCATTCTCTTTAAATAATATTCAAAATTACCGTGACCGGTCAAGAATTGACTCAGATGGTAGGTCACGGTCCCATGCTTTCTCTCTATCCACGCTCTAACGTCCCTTATTATTCTCTTTGTCCACTGTCCTCTCGATCCTTCATTCGCCCACTTTTCCATCCACGTCTCTCTCAATTTTTCTCTCAACTCTTCCTCTTTTTCTCTCCTCTCGTTCTCTTCCCTAATTTTCTGTATAGCATACATTTCTGCCCTCTCCTGTACCATCAGTTCTATTGGTAAACTTCGAGAAATAATTTGAAGCGCAGGAGTAGAGGCAGTCCTGTATGATCTACACAGTCTCAACATAACTTTCCTTTGTACTTTCTCTAGCTCTGTCACATACTTTTGCCATCTGGTGACCGCTGCCCATACTGGTGCACCATACAACAACACACTATAAACAACCGACGCTAACAATTCTCTTTTATCATTATCTGGCCCATTTATGTTGGGCATTATTCTTGCTAAGTTGTTTGCTGTTCTTCCTGCTTTCTCGACTGCTCTTTTCACATGTTCTGACATTTTAAGTCCCTGTTCAAAATAAACCCCCAGATATCTCGCTGATTTAGTCGACTTCACTTCTATATTCTCTATTCTCACACTGATCTCTCTACATATTCTCTTTCCGACTAGCAGTACAACTTCTGTTTTATGTGGAGCTATTTGTAGTTTATGTTCCATTAGCCATTTACAAATTATCTTCATCACCTCATTTATCTCGCTCTCTATCTCAATCCTGGTTTTACCTCTCGTGACTACAACCACATCATCCGCGTAGGCTACAAGTTTGGAGTTGGACGGTATCTCAAGATTTAGCAGCGGGTCATAATAGACATTCCACAGTAAACCCCCCAAGACTGATCCTTGGGGTACGCCGCAGGACAACTCAATCGCTCTACCTTCCTCAATTTTCAACTCTCTACTCTCAAAATAACTGCACAACATGTTCACAATATATCCTGGCACTCTTCTCTTCTTTATTTCCTCCAATATACCACCCCAGGGGACACAATTAAAGGCATTACGAATATCAACCATCACTATCGCACATAACTCACTCTTCCTCTTTGCTTCCTCTCCTATACTCAACACTTTACTCATGGCGTCTATGGTAGACCGTCCTGCTCTGAATCCAAATTGATTGTCAGACAAATCTCCACTCTTTTTTATTTCCTCAGTTAATCTCATCTTCAGAAGTGATTCCATTGTCTTTCCAAACACATCTAGAAGACAGATAGGACGATATGCCATTTCACCTGTTTCCTTTTTCCCTTTCTCAATTAACACTAACTGCGCAGTTTTCCAACACTTTGGAAATATTCCTTGAACTAGTAACTTATTACATACATTTAAACATGCTTCTGGAATTGTCTCAAAAAATGTTTTTATTACTTCAGAGCTTAACCCGTCTGGTCCCGGTGCTTTTTTATTTTTTAATCCCAGAAAAGCTTCTCCCGCCTCTTCTAAAGTAAACAAAGGAATATCACTCTCTTGTACCTCTACTCTCTCCCATATTAACCTATCATCTTGTGGGAACAATTCTATAGCTATTTTCATTTTCTCTTCACTCTTTAATTGAATTGTAGGGAACAATTTAAACTTCTTACACACTAACTTATACGCTTTTCCCCACACATCTCTATTTAAATCACTACAAAGCTCCATCCACTTACAATGTTTAGAATAGTTTATCTCTTGCCTAAGCTCATTTTTACATTTAAAATACAAATCTCTCACCTCTTTTTTTTCTCTCTCACTTAAATCTCTCCTTTTGTTTGCTCTTACCATTTTTCTCTTTTGCACGTGACATACCTTCCTTTTCTCAGCTATTTTTTCGTTCCACCAATATATTCTTTTCTTACCTTTTCCTTTCCCTTTCCCCCTCTGAAAAATTTCCTGGCATGATTCCTGCAGTTTTAAAATACAGAACTCAGCATCATCTATTGAGTCATTAATTTTCATTCTTATTAATTCTTGAAATCTCTCTTTTTTACTCTCTTCAAATTTCCACTTCGCCTTTTCCTCTTTCTCTCTTATATTATTATTCACCTGTTCATCTATGTTCCCTATCTCATAAAAAATATATTGGTGGTCACTTAAATTTTCATCATCACTTACTCTCCAATTTTTAACTTTTCTCATCATCCCTCTAGAACAGATTGTAACATCTAAGATGGACTTACTTCTTCCTCGGACAAAAGTGGGAGTATTCCCGACGTTCACTACCTCCATTCCCATTTCCACTACCCACTCAGACATCACAGCGCCTCTATCATCCTCTACTGCCGAGTTCCAAGCATAGGACTTGGCATTGACATCGCCCCCTATCACTACCTGTCTGTGACTTAGCCGACAGACTTCATTTTTTAGACCTTCTAAAAAATCCAGAAATGATAGAAGTGGTACATTAGGCGAGATATATACGCTAAAAATTAAAATATCATTGTTAACAAGAACCCATGTGAACCCCTTTCCATTTCCACTTTCTCTTACGCTTAACTTTCCACTTGTTACCTTAATCGCTGTGTCACTCGCCTTGTCCCTAAACCACTCATTACTATCAACACACTTTTTATTTGGTTCACTTAGCAAAACTATACTGACTGCCCTATCCATTACCGTTTTCTCCAAAAGGTCATGGGCCGCTGGTGACCTATTCAAGTTACATTGTAAAATATTGATCATTAGGTTTTAGTCTGATCCGCTCCCTTTCCCTCCTCTATTTCCATTTTTTCCTCTTCCTTTTCCTTTTCTCTCTCTTCCGCTATGTTTTCGCTATTACCTGTATCTAACATTCCCTTGTCCGTTCTCCCTGCCGTAAACTCCTGCTGGGAGTTCTGCACAAGTTTCCTAATAACCGGACATGCTGTGGACTCAGTATGGTGCCCACTCCTCTCACACGAAGTACAATAGCTCACGTTTTCACAGTTTCTGCTCATGTGACCCTCTTGCGCGCACTTAAGGCACCGTTTCTCTCGCCTTGGCTCTGGACAAATGTCCGAGTGATGTCCCACTCCTAAGCAGTTATAACACCGCACAATATCAATTTTAATTTTTACCCTGCACCTTGTCCATCCTATCTTAATCTCCCCCTTGGCTAGTAGAGTGTCCGCCGCCCGCGCGGGCATCACCACGGTGGCTACCTGTGAGCCGGACTGAGTAGTTCTTATGAACCTTACTTGTGTCCCGTCCTCGCGAGTTTCCCTCTTGATAATCTCCTCGACCTCACTTCCCCTAATTGTTGCATCCACGTCAAAAATAAGAAGAGTCTTATTGTTTCCGGTCACGTGAGTTTCAACCCCTGTGATTTTTGCCGCTATTTCCCTATGCAGAGCTTCGGCTTTACCGCTGTTGGTAACTACCACTATGTTATTATCCTTGGTTTTTTTAACTGCCTTGATATCGACTCCTATCTCTGCCGGGTCTACTACAGCTCGGATATTCCGCAAGGTTTCCGCGTAAGTACTTATATTAGTCTTAATAACTACTGCTTCTGTGGTGCGCTCCCTCCTGTCTGTCGAAAAGTCCCGTACTCTTTTTTTATCTTTTTCTTCCGGCGTAAACAGTTCTATTGAAAGATGATCTTCTTTAAATATTACTTCAATATTTTTTCTCACAATATCTCTGCACTCCTTATTACTCACAGCAACTACCATATTTTTGCATTCTTTGCTCAATTTTTCTTTTTTAAAGTTGTTTAGCATCTCTCTCAGATCCCACACTTCTCCTATCTCCCCCACGTGTACTCTAACGCCTCTCTTACTAGTCACCACACTCTCAATATATTGGATTTGGTCTTCTCCCTCATCCCCGCCTTCTAAGATATCTTCTATCTCTGGGTAGCGGGTCCTAGCTAGGTTTAATAAGGCGGATTCCTCTTTTCTATCCTTGCAGAAGAGAATAATATCTCCTTCCTTCGTTGTCAATGGATTTCCCTGTACTACAGTAGTTTTCTCAAACACTTTTTCATTCCATTTCTTCTTAATAAACTCACTATACTTGCCCTGTTCCATCTCACTCGCTAACTGGAGCTCCGCTTTTACTTCCTTTATTTCTTCTTCCTGTCTGTCCATCTCTACATTACACCTGCTACAAATCAAAACTTTTTTCTCTATTGGTTTTTTCCCTTTTTCGTCTTCGAATTCAAGCTTTTTACTAGCTTTACCTACCAAACCTAAGTATCGACATACTTTTTCTAGGGAATTTTTGTTCAATTCTTGAAGCAGTATGATCCGTTCTTTTATAACTTTTTTTGTATTTCTTTCCTGAGCAGCTGTTTTAGATAGGGCCAAAATTGCGTTTCTAACATTGACCACCATATTTAGTATATCCTTGTTTCCCTCAATCACCTCTATTTCCGGAGAACCATCTATATCACGCTTGCGCTTCCTGGGATTTTCCCCTCCCTTAGCATAATATGTATTCGCCTGATATTCACCCTCGCTGTCACTGAAAACATTAGAAGGAAAATCATATAATAAACCTGCAGAGGCGACACTCCCCGTGACTACAGCACTCTCGGTACTCTTCGAGGAAGGCTCGGGGTGTTGATCACCCCCCTGACCCGTACCAGAGTTAGAATCTTGATCTATCATAGTTACATCACTATTTACATTTTTATCTCCAGGGGGGTTGAGATTTTCTCCTCCCCCGTTTTGAGTGCCTGACATGGCTACTCGAACATAATACAAACAAGAACTTTATATAAGAAACTAAAATAATATATTTTTTTTTTTTTTTTTTAGCCTCTTTTAGTGGTCTTCGACCCTCTTTTGTGGGTTTACCCTCTTTGTAAAAGAAAATAGAAAAACAATATTTATACCTCTTTTTTGGGCGGGGCTCCAAAAAGTTAATTATTATTATCAGCCTCTTTTAGTGATCTTCGACCCTCTTTTGTAGGTTTGCCCTCTTTGTAAAAAGAAAATAAAAACAATATTTAAACCTCTTTTGTGGGCGGGGCCTAGAAAATTGAATAACTCTGACTTTGATAGCTTTAAAAAAAAAAGAAACAAACAAAAAAAGCAGAAACAATGCTACCGGGATTGGCGCGTCAGCTCCTCAGGATCCGCTGGGTAGAACTCCAGATCCAACAGGACTCGGCGGTCGACGGCAGAAGTCACTAAAAAGCTTTATCAGGAATACTTAGACACCAAAATCTCGAATTCAAGCTCAAAAGTTTTATTTTTCGTGCTTATATTGTTTTTTGTAATCAATGTTTACGTAGTATAAGATAGTACTTATAGGTATTGTTATAGGTATATTTATCACATCACAAAGTAGATGCCTACCTACTATGTTAAATGTAAATATAAATATGTAAAATCGTTTTTATATACTCAATGTGATCGTAGTAGGTATCTGATCTATTTACTCAATTATGTACTTATGAGGCTCTCATGTACTCTATATACTAATTGGACAGTTGATGCGTTAGGTAAGTTCCAAGGTCACTGTCACCAAGCGAGAAAGATTGATTAGCTTTATCGCTACTTGAAAGTTAATAATTAATTTGAAATATTTTTTGAAAATGCACTTTGCACAGTCGTAACTCTCTTATTTTTTAATTTATCAAAATTCCAAAAACACCATAAAAAAGCTCAGGTCATTTCCAATTGAAATATTGATTTTAAAAGTTTATCACTACATTTTTCACCACTTCACTAATATATTAAAACAGAGTAGTACGCACGATCTTTTTTGGAACGTGTGGCTCTCACGACAGTATGAACTACATACTCTGATTTTTAATTAAACTAAAAAGTTATGGTGTTTTAACTAATATTGTCGCATGGACCACCCTGTAGATATTTTCTTAAACCATCATATGGGTAGTCGAAACTGTCTAAAATTCAACGAGGAGTCCAAATCTGAAAGAAAAAAAATAAATTCAAAAAGCCATGCTCAATTTTGTGTCTACACCTACCTACTTTTTATTTCAAGTTTTAAAATCATTCAGTGTGAACACCAACTTGTTTTTCTTGTTTTTTTTCCCACATGATTCGAAGTGTTCGTTGAATTTTATACAACTTAGAGTACCTACATGATAGTTTAAGAAAATATCTACAGGGTGGTCCATGCGACAATATTAGTTAAAACAACATAACTTTTTAGTTTAATTAAAAATCAAAGTTTTTCTTGCATATTTAGTCTTTATATTTAATTTTGCGTCTCTTTGACTGCCCATATACAGGGTGTTACAAAAAAAATTATGTCTCACCCTGTACAACACTTTAGTTTTGTTTTTCGATATGACTAACGAAAAATGTGTAAAATGAGACGAGAATTATTAATCTTAAATAAAAAATTAAAAAAACTCGGTTTTAAAAAAAATCAAGTCATTATTTCACTTGTGAACCACCCTGTATAAAATTTGATGCCAATTGAAAGTGCGTGTATTCATTACACAAACACATTCTCTTCTTGTTATCGAAAAAATTAACCGAACTTGAGTTATTCAAGATTTAGAAGAAAAAAAATGGTCGAAAAAAACCACCCTTTATGTAATATTTTTATTTAAAAAAGTACTCAGGAACCATTTAGAAGTAAAATTATCAAATAAAATTCAGGTCGATTCATTTAAAAATCGAAAGTTGACACATCAATTTCTGACTTTTGAACCACCCTGTATAAAAAAAAATTCATAACTGAAACCGCATAATTAGCACATGTACCCTAGATTTTTTTATTTTTCAAAAACTCTTTCAGGGGCCGAGTAATTTGAGGTGTCCAAGGTTGGTGGGACACCCTGTATGTATATACGATATTGAAAAATTACTTAGTTCAAAATTAAGGTGAAAACACACACCAAAATGGAACAATTTCAAAAATGGCTGGCGCCTTGAAAAAACAAAATTAACACTGTAAATACAAGTTTGTTGTAGTGTCGTTAATCCGGAGTATTTAACTGTCCGGCATTTCAAATGTCATTACAATAACTGTATGAATTTTAATGCACTCACTAGAGGATACATGACGCTCGGGAGTCAACTGTATTATAAAGTAGAGGCTGAAGGTCCGTGATTAGGACTGTTCGTTAAGTTTGTCATTAAGTTTCTCCATTAGCAACTATGAAACAACAATGGAACTTATTTAAATATTCCCTCCTCAGGTATGTTTCTATCCACTTCTCATCGACCCTTCCTGTATTGCTTTCAACTGGTTACTGAAGCTATTAAACAATACACCAACTGAGGTTATATCTCAGTTGAGTTCCAAGTTCTACACAACTTTGGAGCTGTCAATAAGGTATGAATTAAGAATTCAGGAACGTAGTTTCATGAATAGGACTTGTGATAGATAAATTAATCAATAATTACAATACCTTTATGACTGGTTGAGCATCTACATCTATTACCTAGATACCTGCAATCGAAATGAAAAAAAATATTATTTAAATTAACCCCAATTATTACAATCACACTAGCTAAAACCCGGTATTTTGTCGCCGTTGGGGTTTTGCCAGAAGCTGGCGTCTAATTTGCAATATTTAATTTGCAAAATCCTCTCTTAGTACGCACCTAAATACCAAAAGCCAAATGGGGAGTCATTTGGTCCACCCGTTTCGGAGTTCTGTTGAATTAATGAATGTAAATAGGTTTCATATTAAGAAGATGTATAAGTACTAAATGTACTAGAATATTGATTAATTTGGGTCCAACAGTCACACTTGTCAGTTTCATTTAGGTATATTTAATAGTTTTAATTTTTCACATTTTTCTTTACTTGCCATAGGTTTGGTAAAACACTGATAATCCAGGAAGTTGGAGATATACATCCGGTTCTTATTCCAATCTTGCGACGAGAATTCACCTGGCAAGGTAAGAATTTTTCTATTTTTTCTGTATCAATACGTGAATAATTTTTCTAAAATGTGCACAAATTTTAAACGAACTACCTTAAATTGTCATAAATACAAATACCATGTTCAAAGGCTCGTAACTTGCAAAATGTTATTTTCTTTCTATGGCTGTTTGTTAAAACAGCACCTTTCTCGTTTATCGCAACCTAAATGAATTTTCAGTGACTAAGAAAAACGAACAACTTTTGAAGATATTATTTTTTCTTCAAACTAATAATTTTATTTATGTACGAGTATATATGAACAAAAAATTCGGATTTACAAATTTATCTTTCGTCTTTTAGATTTTGATTTTTGAGACAAGGAATGTCAGGAAGTATTTGCAAGGAATGTCAGTAATTATTACTTTGGAATAAATGAGTTTACTACGAACATACTGTTTTCTTCACTTTCTTTCTTTATTATAGAATAGGCAATTAAATCACACTTTTTTTTTATCTACAGTGTCTTTTTTCTGTCAACTTTTTCAATTCTTTTAGGATCGATGGAATGAATAAGTTTTAGAATTAAAAAAAGCCAATGGACTGCTAGAATATGTGTTTCATAAAAAGTTTCATTCAAAACGTATCTGGTACCATTGTGTAACAAATCAAGAAGGTAAAATATTTTATTATTTTATTTGCTTTTACAACTTTAGTCACTGTAAAGCAAATAATAACAGTAGGTACATCATATCATAATATAAAAATATTGTTTCACTTACAGGTGCGCGAAAAATGATTCAAGTTGGTAACAAATTGGTGGATTTCAATGGTGCCTTCAGATTAATTTTGGTTACCCGAAACCCGATGCCTCAAATTGAACCCAACATTTCTCTCTTCTGACCTTTGTTAACTATGCTACAACTCATTCTGGACTTAGCCAACAGGTAAAGTAATAATGAGAGGTTTCTTTTATCAGTCAACCAGACAAAAGATCATAATATTAGAAGGTTTTAAGCTCTCCAAAGAAAAATGTCACAGCCTCAGTAGGTATTATGTTTTTCCCTGTATGAATAATATTTTGCGTATTCATATTTCAGCTGCTGGATTGTGCTTTGCAAATAGAGAAGCCAGAGTTACAGCTGAAGAGGAGAGATCTCTTGAGACGAGAGGAAGAAATGAAGAGCAAACTACTTGACTTCCAAGAAAACGTTCTGAAACAATTAGCAAATGCTGAGGGGAACATATTAGAAAACAAGGTGAGTATTTAGAGTATTCATTAATATGATAATTAATAACTTTATATTTTATTAATTTTATATCCTTTTCAATAAATCCCAAGTTATTTACGAGACAGACTAACGTTTCCGCCCTCAGAGTTACTTATCAGGGAAACATCTCAACTAAAATTAAGATGTTTACTCAACATTAAAAAAAAAACGGTACAAAACATGTTCATAACTTTTCTTTTCCAATAATTATCTCTTCCAGGCTCTACTTAAATCCCTAAATGAAACCAAGTCAAGTAGCGAAGAGATCTCACAAGCACTGGCTCAGTCCAAAAGTTTGCAGGCAGAACTAAGTGCTGAATTTCAGATGTATTTGCCCCTGGGTCAGTTTGCCGCTAGCTGCTACTTTGCAGTCCAATCACTATCCAGAATCAACTCGCTGTACCAGTTTTCAATCCCAGCCTTCATTCGGCTATTCCAGACCAATGTGGAGTCAACCGCTGAGGTCAGAGCTTAAAATAATTAAAACCAAACATGTAACTTCAAAAAGCTCTTTCACAATTTAAATGGATTTCATTTATTCAGAATATTTATATCATAAAAATCTTTAAGGAGGACAAATTTTTTTCTAAACTTTACATTTTACCATTATATGTAATACTAAATACATGTTACTGTATTTTTTTTTACAAGAGTGAGTTTCCATGTACGATCATATTATTATTTAAAACATTTGCATATCCAAGAACAGTGGAAAAAGAGGGAAAATAATGATGTTCCAGTAAATGTTTGAATTCTTCTATATCATTGTCATTGTATACTGCCAACTTTCAATTTTCAGGAGAATCTTGACCAGAACAACAGTATCTCGCATACAGGCAAGCGGTTTCTCCATCGTGTCTACCACTATGTGTGTAGATCTCTCCTCAAGTCTGACCGCTTTATATTTGCGCTGCATTTGGTCCATCACTTGTTCCCTAGCAGATTTCAGGAAAACGTACGTACTGTGAGATCTTTCTGTAAACGTTTAAAGTTGTAAACGTACATTTTTGTATATCAATTTGCACAGTAAAACTTACTATTATACGTATTTAAAATTTATTTATTGTTTTTTTCAAAATGAGGCAGGTACATGATATTTTCTAATGCCTAAAAATATAAATTACAATAGCTGTTGTCGATAGATGATCACAATTTATTACAACCAATAAATGTGTCTGTTTATTCAACAGACATGTATTTACAACTAGAAATATGTCTGTTTGTTCAACAGGAATGGAATCTCTTAACCGGCGCAGTCGTAGGAAGTGAAACAAAACCATCAGAACCACTACCGGATTGGATTGATCCGGACAAATCATTTAATCTATTCCTCTTGCAAAGTGCGCTACCATCCCTATTTAATCAGCTGAATTTGAGTTCTGAAAGACAGTGGCAGGACTTCATGAAGTACGATGGAAACTTACCGGATCATTGCTCGAGATTGACAGCTTTCCAGAAAGTTCTGGTGACGCACTGTCTGAAGCCAGATCAAGTGTATTCTGCGTTGAATCAATTTGCTCTTGAATCTTTGGGTAATACATAATCGTTGTATACTTTATCTTCTTAACTTTAAAGAAAATAAAATAATGTTTTTTATTCACTTCTTTTGAATGTGTGGTGAATATTTGTATTTATGTGTATTGATTGAATAAATATGGGTATACTCCGTAAATTTGTTAAGTTAAATAAGCATTTTTCAATCAGAAATTTATTTCAAGAGGTTCACAGTGAACTAAAAGTTAAAACATTTTAATTTACAGAGCTGAGTGTGCTTTCTCCACCGGCTCTGAGGCTGAATCAGGTCCTGAGCGAAACGCTTCCCTCCGAGCCTATTCTTCTGATTACAACTCCAGGATCAGACCCATCGTCTGAAGTGCGACAACTTGCTGCGAGCAAGAATATTGCACAGCTGAGGGAGGTATGTTCAGATATCCTTCTTTGTTTCTACTTAATTGAATTGAATACTTTTATTTATTTGTCCAAGAATGATGAAAGCAATACATCTCCTATAAGCTAAGTCTAACTTCTGAGGTCTAATTATCGTCTATTGTATTGTTATTGTTTTTTTTTTTTTTTTTTACTACGATGTAAAATTGGATAACCAAAGACACGCTGTTAAAATATTGTCTAATTACTAAAATAATATGGAACTCCCATGGAAAGATCCATAAACTAAAATATAATTATTATACTAGTAAAATGTTCGCCCCTTTGTTGCCGCTATGGATTTTTTCCCATGGATGACGTCCTATTAGACTGAAGACTCAAATAAATGAACTTAATAAACTGAAGTTATTATGAAATGTAGGAACACTGAATACGGAGTCCCGAAAATGTAATATATTTTTTTTGAAATATTTCCTTCACAGTCTCTACTCTCTTTTCCAATTATCAATTCCATCTTCATACCCCAACAACGACTCTCCACTCCTCCATCTTCTCCTAGCTCTTCTTATACACATACTTGCTGCACGCTGCGCAGCAATGGAAACTTTTGCACGTACCCATCCTAAGAGGATTGCATAGCCTTTCTTCCATTTATCAGCTAGTCTTTCAGTTAGCGTAGTGATAAAAGCTTGAAAATTGGGGGGCAAGCACGCCATCTACTGAGCAGACAAGGGGCGTAAACGTTGCTCGACGCAGTTCACACGCTGGTAGATATTTTTTCTTTTTTTCTTCTTCAGCGCTTCTTAATACGGACATCACGGTCCGAGAGACATAAGAAGGAGCGTCTGTGTCAACGACACGAATATCTAGCAACGCCTCCCTCTGTGCCTCCCAGACACCACGCACTGCAATGTCTCCTCGTAGTCCTTCTCCTTCCTCTGAAATGATTGGCTCCTTGACAGCATTTCCCCAAGCACTTTCACACAATTCACCCATCAAGTCACGCATCTCATTATGTCGCCTTGTCACTAGACCACCAGATTTGCAACAGAGAGCATGATCCAACGTGAACTCTCTGTTGCCACATCCATCACAGGAGGTTGGCATGTTAGGAGGTTGTCTATGATACCTTATTGCTAGGGCATCACGGAACTCCCCGGGTGATAAATTAAAATGGTCTTTTTCTATTGGTAATACAGAGAGCCAACTTGATGTTTTGGAATTTGTAATCTTCACAATAGATCTCTCAATTGCTCTTTTCTTTGCTGGTTCAAACTTTAGTATTGTACTTGATAAAAGCTCGTTGTCCATTTCTTCTTTCTTATGTCTACCCTTTCTCTTTATATCTTTCATATTTTTTAAGTGATCATGTATATTGAAATCTTTATTATGTGATATTGATTCTGATAAAACTTTTGAGCATTCTTTTGATGTTTCATAATTCAATTTAGCATGAGTAGAAGGATCTGGTATTGCTAAACCACCTTTATTCACCGGCAGAGTAAAAATTGTAGATTCATCATCGGTGATTGATCCATCAAAAAGAGCTGGTATGAATTGAGATTTTAAAATGTCATGCAAAGGTGTAAAATGATCATTAATTTCCCCTAAAACTCTTTGGAAGTAAGTCCATTGGAATTTGATCGATTTATTAAGGGCAGTATAAGCTTCATGTGGATGTACTTTGCACACTGCTGTCAGCTTTTGTATTGTTGATGACCATTCTTCTATTTTCTTTTCTGTATAAATATTTCGTTCATTTTCAGTACCTATGAATGATCCGAGAAATCGTTGTCCAGTAACAATTTTTACACCCGTATTCATGAATATGGCATCCGCATTTTTTTATCTTCTTCGGATACGACCAAAAAAGATTTTTCGCCTTGGGGAAAATAGCCAAATCTGGGACCATTCAAGTTTATGTCAATCCACCATTTTTTCAAGTTTTCAAAAGAACCTTGTGCGGAGGCATCATCGGCGTACCAACACTGTATTATTTCTTTATGTTCATCTAAAGACTTTATAAGTGGTAGAGTTGCCAAGGCATAGAGAGGCATTGCCAATGGATCTCCTTGAATTACTCCTTCTTTGCTGTATAAACATTCTTCAGTGTCTCTAATTATTAGTTTTGGTTGGCCTCTGTATGTATTGTATAAAAATCTTGCACATCTTTGCCAGTATATTCGGGCTTGCCATAGTGCCAATTGTCTATTAATAGCATTAAATCCATTGTTCGCATCTACAAGGAGAAGGCCCCAATTTGAGTTGGGGAGGCAGTTATTGTTAAAAGCATCAGACATCGCATGCACAGCTCCTTCAATTCCTCCCTTGAGACCACTGCAAAGTTGTGATTTGCCACATGCCTCTGTGACATCATCACCTGTTGTTTCAATCATGCATTTTGACAAGATTCTACGAAGACATTCTCCAATACCAATCGGTCTCACACCTGGGCATTTATCCAAAGCTATAAGACGGCTGGACATAAGTGAACTAATCATTTTCCAGGGGACTGTTTCGTTATTCAATTTCATGCACAGTGATGCTATAGCATCGCGAAGTCGTGAACTTGCTTGACCAAAACGCAATAGGAAGTCGGTCCATTGTTCTGCGTTGGACCCCCCTGGACCTCCACCACCATGGATTCTTCTTGCGACTTTCTCTACAATGCCATTTGTAATATCAACTTGATGGAGGGTAGGTAGTTCGACTATGTGTTCTGGTAGTTGAAATAATGAGGCATCAGGTTGTATTGCGTCTGGATGTTTATCTTTCAACACATCAAGAACTGTCTTTCCGGAAGGATTTTTTTTTTTTTTTTTAAATACAACATCAACACTTGCCAGCTTTTAGGGCTAGACAAGCAATTACAGATGCGAATATATTTATTGTGTGTTTATGTACAATCATATATAATATATAGGTATACAATACATACTGATAGCTTAAAATTAAGGTGAATATAATAAAACATAACATAGAAGAAATAAACAAGGTCTAATAATAATCTGGGCACTATCTGGTTGATTCTATTATGATTGCTGAATGATAATGAATTGTACGAGTGGAATGTGCATATCTATAGTAAACAATCTACATATAGTAAACAATATTATCATGCTGTCAATGTCTTAATCTGATGAGTCAGATTACAGAGATATAGAGTTACTTATGTTTGATGTTCAAGTGTTGTTTATTTTTGTGTTGATTACTACTCGTATGGATAAAACAGGTCTGGTTTGTTTTCGATGTTATTATAGACATTCATTGCAGCTATTATTGGAGATTTAAATAAATTTGGATGAACAGCGAATAGTGTGGTTGGGTCAGTACGGAGTCTTGGATTAGGGACCTTAATATCAATTTTGGATGTGAGATATATGCTATTAATTTTGTTTGTTAGTAAATTTTTGAGAAATTTAATTTGATTGTCCCTAAATCTGGATTCAATAGAGTCAATGACTAGATGTTCAATCAGTAATTTGTAGCTTATGTTGGAGGGGTATTTAGGGTAAAAACCATTGATTTTTTGAAAAAGGTATCGTACGAAATTAGCTTGTACTTTTTCAAGTTTCATAATTTGGGTTTTTGTTTGTGGAGTCCATAGAGCAGAACAATATTCTAATTTCGAACGCACTATACTTTTGTATAAGAGTGTAATAGTGTCTATATCACTAATGGGGGTGCAGCATCTTATGACCATCCCTAGTCTCCGGTTGGCCGCACCTATTGTTTTATCTATGTGTGCATCCCAGTTCAAATTTGAGCTAAATGTGACACCAAGATCTGTAAATGTTTCTACGTTTTGTAGGGAGTTTTATTGACTTCATATGGATTTTGTATGGTGTTTTTTTTAGTGGTTAATGTCATTTTGAAGCATTTGTTGGGGTGAAAGTGTAGACCAACCGATGCAAGCCACTTTTGGGAGGAGTTTAAATCTTCCTGCAATAAAATACAGTCGTTATAAGATGTTATTTTCTTGTATATTTTTAAGTCGTCTGCGTATAATTGAAACTGAGAGTTTTTTATGTGCTTTCTGATGTCATCAAATGTTAGAATAAATAAAAGGCTACTAAGTTTTGAACCTTTACTTCATCAGTTGGACTAAGTATTGAATTTGATCCGTTTATCACTTAACCATCTAACTGCATCTCGAACTTTTCCACGCAACATCAGGCGACTGAAAACTTTGAACTTATCTGATGTATTTTGATTGCTGTGATTCTTCAAATGTTTATCTGAACACAAAGCTTCTTTGATTAAGATATCGAACTCATTTGATTTCCATAAATTCAATCGGCGAGCAATAAGGTTTCGAACATCTTTAGCTTGTTTAATAACTTTGTTTCTTTGTAATATGACTGCAATAAAAACTATTAATCTGTCAGATTGAAACTCATTTTTAACTAGACCTTCGATCTCTTCAGCTAACATATAGACAAACTGTCGGGATATGGTTCCATTAGGAAGATCATATTGCTTACCGCGAAGGTCGCATATTTGTTTCCACCTTTGATTCCATCCTGTATTTGAATCACTGTCGACCTTTATAAGTGGAGCATTGTATGCCTGTTCTATGGTGGAATAGGATCTTAAAGACTCATCAATATCAACGGCTATGATAGCATCATCTTTTACAACGGAGGGTGTCGAAATGTTGCGATGAGCTGAGCTAATATGTATTTTAAACTCCTTTTGAGTTTTTACAAATTTTCTTGCAATGGGGGCAAGTTCGCAAAATGATGTCACAATCTTGAGTTGAAATTTGACTGGAGTTTTCATAACTTGGTATACTCGTATTCGTATGATCAGACCATTGGTTTTCTAATCTTGATGATACTGGGAAACTTTGTTCTTGATTATTTCCATCAAACAATCTATCACCAGATGTGGACGGTTTTTGTGACATAGTGTTGAATTCAAAATTAAAAATTTTGGGATTAGGGGTTTCCTTGTAAAATATAGTTTTAACATAGCTCTTTGCTTTATATGACATTTAAAAGGAACAATAAAAATTCACCAAAGGCATCAAAAGCACATAAAAAGACCTTTAATATCTCGAGGACGGTTGTGAAGTTTGGACCTTTAATATTTTTCTGAAATCGTACAAAAAATTTACCTACCTCTTACCATTTCGCCGAAACTATTCGTAACCACAAAGATACAAAGTCCGTCCATATTTGTCTTTTATACATATATTGAGATTTTTATGCATATTTTTCATGTCCATTTGAACGATGCTGGTGTGCTTACTGAAAAATTTCAATGAATATTTGCAAGGCCCAAAATACATGTTTTCAGCAATCATGTCGAAAACATGTATAGAAAAGCAATGCCGCCTGTGTAATGGGCACAATACCTTATTGCTCTAGCATGGAGGAAATTTTTTACATTTTGTAAATTGTATGTATTGAAAGAATATAAATATACATTTATTTTGATGTCTCCTTTCAAAGTATTTGAGCAAATTTTACTCGAAATAAATCTTCTAAATTGTGTAAGATCATCTGTTGGGGACATGTTTTCAGCACCTTCTAATATTCACAGATTGCTCTGGGTGAAGGTGACTTGAACCAAATACTCGAGGACGTGGAATCTCTATCCAAACAAGCCTGCTGGCTCATTCTGAAGAACCTTCATCTCATGACCACCTGGCTGCCTCAGCTAGAAAAAGTGGTTCAGAACTTATCCCCCCACCACAGTTTTTCGACTTTGGATGACGACTGAATGCCATAGCAAGTTCTCCCTCCACCCTCGCCAGTGCTTGTTTCAAACTCTCTTATGAAGCCCCTCAAGGTACTTTTATTTATTTATTTGAACAATATACGGGCATATTTACCCTGTACCAACTAGTTTTACAATTCATTTCCCTAACTACTAATCGTAATAAAAAACATAAGACTCTCTGACATAAGTACGTATACTATAACAAGGACCTCATTCCAGTGAGAACTCTAAAAATACCCATTTCAACCGTAAAAAATTGTTCAAATGACCCAATCAGACTGTAGTTGAAAAGGAGATTTGGAGATTATGAGAGTGAGAAAACTTTCTGTAACGAAGCCCAGTTTCTGTAACTATTTTCGACAAGGTATTTGTTCCTGTTATCTCTTTTTTTTTCATTTTTTTTTTCTTCCAAAATAACAAAATGTAGAAAATGGGATGAAAGGAACCTCGAAAATTGCCTCATTAACCTAGTAAATGGGCTCTGTAATAAAATGAATATTTTGTGTTCGAGTTCAAATCTTTGTCGGAAGTTGTCGCAAATCTACCTATCATAGCAGCAGAACGTGTCTGTCCCGGTAGCTCAGTTGTCAAGGCGTCTGACTGGTAAATCGGAGGTCGCGGGTTCGAAAACCCAGCCGGGACATGACAAGTTATTCTCCCATTTGGGATTTTGATTACATAATAATACATCTTGGTCTTACTGCTGGAATAATGGAACTCGTTAGTCCTAATCAGGCAGTATAAAAAAGGCAATATTATTATAAGAAGCATGTTGACGATTATTCGTGCCTAAAATAAAAATAAAAAAAACGAACAATACTTCCGATTTCTAATATTAGAAATTTCCCGGAAGTAAAACTTTCAACATGATCAGAATCGGAAACATGAACACAATAATAGTTGTGGATCATTCAACATACTTTGTTCGTTTGCTGAGTGCTTCACTTCTTTCAGGAATGAAGCGCAATCTACAGCGTACGTATGCAGGGTGGAGTGGCACAAAGTTGAGCTCTGGCGAGCAGGGCAAAGCTCTGTTCACACTGGCCTGGTTCCACGCGCTGGTGCAAGAGCGGAGAACCTACATTCCTCAGGGCTGGGCCAAATTTTTACGAGTTTAATGATAGTGACCTGAACGCTGCGCTGAACATCTTGAATGCCCGCTTAAGCCAAGGTAAAAATGTTATTTTTTAGTGTTAATATGCATAGCTATGTATATGACAAATGTACATATTTACAAAAATTAATAATTTTTGTCAGTAAAAATAATTTCATTACCATCGACTATCTTTAGTGGCTATGCAGGTAACATCTAAAAAAAACTAACTCTCTTGAGCGAGAATTCCTAGTATAATTCAGTCACATTATTTTGAAATGGAAAAGAGGAGAATCAAGAAAAGAGTTTCGAGTCTTAGCTTTGTCAAAAGTTTAGGGAATGACCATATTGACCATTATGCCAGATATTTATTTGTATATATGACCCACTGCTTTTGCGTAATAGTATGTATTTTATTAATATAAGAGAGATACAACAGGAGTTGCAGGTCTTTGACCTGTCGCTATTCAGCAGAGCATATCAATCAGTCTTTTAGACTTTACTTTCGATAATTTCTAATATTAGAATTCGGAAGTATTTTGTTTGTATTGTATAAAAATATAATAATAATAAATAAATAAATACGTTGATATCCGGCCTAAATTTCCTATAGTTTTAACCATGTTCCTCACCCTTTGAAGGATGACACTTCAATGTCTTCCTAAGAAGCACGGAGGACAGGCACTGTCATCCTTATGAGGGTGACGTGGATTCAATCGTGTTAACAGTGTTAGGTACATTTCTTCTTGTAAAATTAAAATATTAAATCAAATTTCACAGATGGAATCGGAGACATGAAGTGGGACTTCATCCACGGTCTCCTGAGCAACGCTATCTACGGAGGTCGCATAGATAACTCCCAGGACATGAGAGTCCTCATCAGTTACCTGGGATTCTATTTCAGCAACAGTGTTGCCAAGAATTCTGCCAGAGCACTGGCTCCTGGAGTGGTTCTGCCAAGCTCTACTAATGTGGGGGTAAGTAGTGAAGTACCTGACAGCAAACAGACAAATAATAGTGTAATATGATGTTCAATAAATTAGGTCTGCGGATAGGTCTAAAAACAGGTGCCTCTCCCCGAAATCACGCTAGATACAAATCTAGCTACATTAAGTCGCAATTAATTGCTACAGAGTCAATAAATTGAAAGACTTTAATAGTACTAGTGAAAGAAGAAAACCAAAATGTATTTTATATGATTATATTTTGATTTTATTATTCAGACTTCTTTTGATGTTATGAAATAATTTCTATTATAGAGAAAACGTATTTTGTGAGGCACATGAAAATTTCAAATTTTGATTACCTACATACATACATGGGTTTGGTTTTAAATTGCAAAGTTTGCGGATTTATATAGATGCAGTGAAGTTTTTCCAGCTCGTTCTAACCCGTCCAAACTCAATTGATTTGAGAAGCAACGTGACAGGTGTTCTTCTCACGTTATCCAAAGTGCTCAGTGTAAGTCTGCGCACTTGTGTGACATCCAGCACAACAAATCTACCGGTGTCATCCACCAAGCTCAGTGTTGTGGGGACCGCGGGCGTCAGAATGTTGAGGAGCCGAGGCACCAGCTCCGCCCCTCATACACGGTGCCACTGACCAGACGAAGCACCACGGTAACCACTCCTCCCAGCTGGCGAAGCACAATTCTCACCACTTTCCCCACGTCTGATGTTAGACCGGAAAGATTGAGACGATCGCCAATGTTGAGTTGAAGAGGGTTCTGCAGTGGTTTGCCTTGGGATTCCAGGGACAGGTTAGCGGGCTTCTCTAGAATTGTTCCCGTTGTGTTGGTGATCGTAGTCACGGTTTTAGTGACAGTGACATTTTGAACGGTCACATTTTGGATATTCTGATCGAAGTCTAAGAAGTTGGCGTCTGTGAAGTGAACCACACAGAAGCACAAGATGGCTGAGAACACAATTTTCATGATGAGACGTTGTGGACAAAAAGAGACGAGAGTTGTTTCAGCGCGAATGAACGCACTTCTCACCACACTTGAAAATGTGAAACGGACGTAAACTGATCGAGAAAAAGTGCATTTCCGCTGTTTTATTTATACTTGAATCCACATCGGATGGAGATAAGATTGTGACGCACGAGGATGTTCTTGAAAAGCTGATATCATAAAATATGGGGATTAAAAAAAATAAAAATAAAAAAAACACTGCCAATCATGGACACAATACTTCCTTGTGATTGTTTCACATTGTATACACGTAGCAATTTTGGAATTTCATCTCCACAACCGCTGAACCGATTTTCTTGTTATTTGTTTTAAATGGTAGATACCATTCCTACATTCTAAATACTACAAAAAATCTGTATCGGCAAGTCGAAGACCTCATTTTTTCACTTTTATCAATTTTTTTTTGTATATTCTTGAATATCAGAGCTTATTTAAAAATAATTATAAATGGTATATGTAAAACAATAATATGCATTTATGTACTTGCAAAATTTCATCAAACTCGCGTGTACCGTTCACGAGATATAAGCGTTTAAGTAAAAAGTTAGTGGTCAGGTGCATGGTCTCTTTCACCCAGATACGCTGGTGCAAAGTTGATTAATTTAAAATGGGACCACCTACAGAACGTCTGTGAATTTCTAATACAGGACCTATATGTGAACAAAATTTCATCGAAATCCGTTAAGAGTTTTCGAGATTTGCGCGTTACAAGGAATATTTTTAACAGACAGACAGACCGACAGATGGACACAAAACCAAAGTTGCTCAGGAGGTTATGAAACGTCCAGAAATATGAAGAAAAAATGAAATCGGAGCAAAAAAAAAAATTTTTTTTTTACAAGAACGAACAAAATACTTCCGATTTCCAATATTAAAATTTCTCGGAAGTAATATCTTAATGGATTTATAATGAGTTAGAGAAAATAATTGTTTGAACAAGCCACTTGACATGGACACTTCAAAAGTAGGTAACTATACATACATATATGTAATGTCCTTGTATATGCTCATTTATTAATTTATACTTGAACAATAATAAAAACCAAATATTAATCATTAACTATAACTCGTACATATATTTGTCTGAGATATGAATTTCTTCTCGGACTCAGACAGATCTCATCATAAATGGTCTGAAAAACGGGTTCTTTTCTTAGTCTCATCACTAAAATCAGTATAATCAGAAATCCTTATGTTTTGTTATTTGTCTACTTTTGAACATAAAACTACGCTGTTACCATTAAATTAGCTGTGTTTTCACCAATTACCGAGGTGTGAATCATCTATTTCTAAATAATAAATAGGCTTATGACACTGTCTGGAAACGAGAAGTAGTAGTGCTTTTTATTTCAAACAGCTAATTTCCATTACAAATTCAAAGAGGGAATGCGGCAAGTGTCTTGGGCAACTTGCTGGCTGGTGAAGAACTGGAAGGAGCATTCATCAGATCTAATTGAAATAAACTAATCATAAAATAAATGTATTAGTCAGTTAATAATCCTATGCTCTTCTTAAATCCTAAGAAAAAGGAAAAATCCTAATCCAGGACGTTAAATCAAATAGAATCGTTGGCGTTAGGAAGGTCATCCAGCCGTAAAAATGTGCCCAAACCAACCAACCACAACCATGAAGTTGAACAACGTCGACCCTGCTTAAGCGGGTAAAAGAAGTAAAAGAAGAAGATTAGTCAGTTAATAATCATATAATTTAAAAATACTGTTATCACCCAAACCGCTAATTGAACTCAGGACAGATAGCAGGAGCATTGTCAGTCATCTGGTTTGGGGTGAACTATTTTCTAATATAATTCTTTTAGACTAATTTAATTCTTCTAGACCGTCTTTGAATGACCTATCATGTCAAACAGACATTGTGAAAAAGAAAAATCTTTAAGTAACCGAATACAAAATACAAGGAGAATATGAAAGTATAATTTATTATATTATTATGATGATTTGCAAAGCTATTTAGAGGACTATAATCACTTCATAGTGTCATAAATATGAAGAGAAAAGATAAAAACAAACCTTCACCTTCTACCTAGATGATATTAATTCTTGTAAAGTGCCACTTCTTGTTATCAGCAGCAGTAAGTGTTGTATTTATTTTTGTTGAATAAATTTTATTCATAGTTTAAATACCTACCATAAATGTATTTAGATTAGACTTAAGTAACCCTTGATAATAGAATTTTTAAATCCCAGTGAGTATCTTGTCACGACACGAGTGTGTTAATAATGACTCGTCCAATTCCTTGTTCCTAGGTCTCCATAATATTTCAAGAAAACCCTTTTTATCTAGAAACGAAAAAATCTGCAAGTTTTGATGGGTTAAAATGTTTTTTTTTTTAAATTAAACACGCAACGATTTCTCTAACCCAATGGCAGCAGCGTTTCCCGTCTGAATCGCCAAGCTAATTCTTTGGATAAGGAAGGACTTAGCTCTGGTATCGCCTGATTTTAAAACCAGGCGACTGCCGAATTTGTCGACCAATGCTCTCGTCTCTTTACGCCATGAACCAATCGCCAGTTTAGAATTTATCACCAGGAGTATTTGAGATACCAATTAATAATAATTTTATTTCATTGTTTATATGATTTTAAAATAATAATAAATACCCGGTGTACGGGAGTATATTTACGGGAATAGCCCTATTTACAATGTCAACAATAAATGAGGAAATACCAATTTAATTTTTTAATTAAAAAAAGAATAAAAAAAAATTGCACCCCGAAAAATTGTAGTCTTTTTGGGCTTTTTTCCAACGAACAGTGAACAGTGATTTTCAATTCCAGGACTACATCAAGGTCATTCAGAGTCTTTCAGAATCGGATCCACCCAAATTCTTCGGTTTACCAGGAATGTGAACAGGTCTTGGCAGTTTGAGCAGGAGTGCCGAAATCATAGAACAATTGAAGCTACTGAATCAGGGATCCAACGCAAAACAAGCGGATTGGAAATCTCAGCTGACGCCAATTCTCAATTTGTGGAAGAAAATCAATCAGGTAGGGTTGAAAAATTACTCTGGTTGGATTAAACGTAAATTAGATATCTGCCTTTGTGGACTTACTTTGATTTTGTGTATATTTAGGGCGGAATTCATTGACGTTTTTGTAATACCTCTGTGGCGCTAAGTCACGGATTGCGTACTGTGTAATACAGGGAAAATTGACTCTTAGCAATGACTTGTGATATAGTTTTTGTCTATTTCGCCCTTATTTTAAATGTAAGATCTGACTGAAACTTGTGACCTCGATGTTGTCTATAAATTTCGAACTTATTGTTTAGATTATTGCACATTGCATAGTCGATAGTTACAAGGCGTACATACATATTTTTGTAACGTTCGAGCTTTTAAAAACACTAAAATAGGAAAATGACCGAATTGTTTAATAGCCAGAGCTAATGTAACATTGAACACACCAGTTATTGTCATCACCAAAGTTAAGCAACGTTCAGTGAGGTGAACACTCCGTGATTTTGGTATTTCGGCCCAGATGTTGAAGAGATTTTAAGCTTAAAAAAAGTTTAATATTCAACGTATTTTATTCATGTTATTTCCTTATAAATTCATTAAAAATAAAATAACTAGTATTTCATAGCCTTTTTTAGTTCGTAGCCATGAAACAGGAGCTACTGTAGACGCTTGTGCTCTGTGTTGTAGCCTGCCCATCCCGTATTTTTTTTTTTTTTTTTTTTTTACACTTTATTAGATAATAGGACATATACAATACAAATAATTACAAACGAAAATACAATATACAATATAACAAAAAAAATAATAATAATAATAAAGAAAAAATAAATAAATATATACATAATCCTATGTCCTAACTAAAGAGCGGGTTATTGCCAATCTCTTTTCTTTGTAGTATGCCTACTATGCCTACCCTCTGATGGGCGAGAGGTGACACAATACTTTCCAGGTGCTAGGTCAAGACGAGCGCACCGGAAGGTATCCCTTACAAACAACTGTAATCAAAAAATTAGAATACATTCTTTTTGTCGGCTCGGGAGATCGAACTAGGGACCTTCCGCATGCCAAGCGACTGCTTAAACACTTAGATAATCACGCGTTAATAATAAACTAATTTAACTTTCAGGGTCACAATCTAATTCAACTGAAACTAGATAAAGACGTGCACAGCTTTGACAACCCCTTGTCTGCATTCCTACACCAGGAGTTCATTTTCTCCGTCAACATCGTGCAGCACATTCATACTTCCCTGGCTGCCATCAGCAAAGTGATCCGCGGCACATCAGCAGCAGACTCGGAAGTAAACAAAGATTGCCAATGATATCATGCAACAGCAGGTAAATATTACCTACTCTCTCAATTTTGTATTATTATTATTATTTTTTTTTTTTGGCACTCACTTTTTTCTCAAACTTTAAAAAAAAAATATTATATTTTTTTTTTTTTACAAAAGTTGAACATTATGCATCATTCTTCTACTCTGTCCCATTCCTGCACCATCTTCACACTGAATCCCTCTGATCCTCCGTCTCGCTCCTCTCACTCTCATGAATACTCTCACTATCGAAATTTGTATTTTCACTTTGAGCTATATTTTATGTTTGTATGATACTGATATACAGTAATGTTATATTTTACAGTGGATTATTTTAAGAGAAACTTGGATATAAGAAGAAAAGAAAATCAGACAATTTTACCTCTCTAAGGAAGAATAACCTATTTCTAAAAGAAACCTGGATATATAAAAGAAAAAATTTCCGGTTACTTAAGTTCTATTATATCCAGGTTTCTACTGTATTAATATAAACCCTGAATGGCAACTCTATCTCCTCGAAAACCAGACTCCAGACAAGTGGCAGTCCCTAAAGGGCGGGGTCCCAGAGTCCCCTGCTGTACATCCGCAGTGTCGTGGCGAGAGCAGGGCGATCCACTCCTGCTGCCCAGAGTGCGGGATCCTTCTGGAAGTCTCCTGTGGATCTGTCCGGACTCTTTCACCCGGCAGCTTTTCTCAGCGTCCTGAAGCAGCACACTGCGAGGTGAGTACTTGAGTGCACAACTACACATGGTCAGCTAGGAACGTTGAACAGGGAGAAGACCAGTGTCTCGCTATAAACAGATAAGAGAATAGCCAAACCTAATGGGACATAACAATTTCCAAGGGTTTAATGGCTTCTAAAGAAAAAGGTCCAAGTTTTCACCCAGTGTTGATCGCACATAGAAATATGTCGTTCAGAACGAGACAACTGTTCAACATAAGTTGTCTGGAGACCATCACTCCCCCCATCTGCAGCCAAGCTGGTTACAACAACAACAACAAAAACAAAAACCAACAACAAGTTGAGTAAACCCCAAGCTTGATTTCCCGGCAAAGTTGATTTTCACAAGATACCTTTTTCTTCTCTTTTCATTTTGCCTTTCTGAAAGCTACTTGCGATCGGTAATTGGTCAACCCTTTTCTCATGGTTGACTTTCGAGTGGTTAGTTCTGGTACTACAACTTCCACAGTTTACCACTGGATACCTTTCTTAACGCCAACTCTATATTAACAGCGTCAATGTTTTTGTATTATTAGGTAACTTTTTGGCCTGACAAGAGCTGGAACTTGATTACTTTTACGTCTCCCAGCGAGACAATAAGGTACCTATGGGGGAGGAAAAAATTGAAGACTGAATAAGGCCTGGACTGGGAAACAAGATTAGATTAAGTAATCCTACACTATTCCTTAACACAACCCCTGGTGGATTTTCAACCAATCACATCGCTTTTATATTAGCTATTGAGTTAACAAGTCCTAGATACTTAATCCTTTCATAATTTGGTACTTAGACAAGTGAAAAAGTTTTAAAAACTAATAAATACTTGATCTTTTCGGGCAGTACAAAGTACCCCTGGACGAACATCAATTCGCACAGAATGGTCCAGTAAGAACCTATCATCGCATCAGATCTCAGTGACTATCATTGGTCCTCCTCATTGAAGGGGCAGAGTTTCCAAGGAGACAGACTAGTTGAGCTCAGGAAAGAATCCCCTATTTGTACCGTAGCGCCACCACTGATGTATTCTTATGTTCCCGAGGTGAGTAGTGTGGTGGTGGAAGGGATCTTTTTTATTTTTTAAAGTGGACACTTCAATATTTAATTGAAAAAATAAATAATATTTAATTTAATTGAAATTGAAGTAAAACATCGATAGAAAAATGTACATAGAATGTACACTTTTCTATCGTTTCCTCGAATAGGAAGGGAAAATACTCGCTTCAACCTACAATTTGTGTGAAATGTATCATAGCGTGTAGATTTAAGAAGGTGGAAACCACCCCCCGACGGCCTACATCGTAGCATCCTCAGCGCTAGTATCGCAAAGGAGTCTCCTCTCCTCGTCCCTCACCCGTATCAATTGTAAACATTAACATAAAAACATCAAATGTAAACATAATTATAAATAGACCTCGAGAAATATTCTACTTATTTGCCATGATGTCGCGCTTTGGGCGTTTTCCCTGCAACTGGGGTTCGTTTTCCACACTTCTTAAATCTACACGCTATGTATTTACCATTAAGATTGACGGAAACTATACTAGTGACAGTAAAATATTTTGCAGTTTTTGAAATTCCTTGTTCTTCTATGTTTGAGGTGACTCACCCATTCACTAGTGCTCATACATATGTGTCCAAAATTTCCTTGATCCTCAGACCGACTCATCATCTCGAGGCAAATGAAAAGCTGCAAGTGCCTCTCTACACATCTTCTTCCCGTGACGTCATCCATAACAGAAGTGGATGTTCCGGTGGGGAAAAGGAGGACAGGGACAAGTGGCTGCAGAGTGGAACAGCCCCTGTATATCAAGCTTTAGGTTACCTGTTTTTCCTTGGGGTCCATATCAGGGACAAGTGGCTTCAGAGTGGAACAGCCCTGTATATCAGGCTTTAGGTTACCTGTTTCCTTGGAATCCATATCAGGGACAAGTGACTGCCGAGTGGGACAGCCCTGTATATCAAGCTTTAGGTTACCTGTTTCCTTGGAGTCCATATCAGGGACAAGTGGCCCAGAGTGGAACAGCCCTGTATATCCCAAACTTTAGGTTACCTGTTTCCTTGGAGTCCATATCAGGGACAAGTGGCTTCAGATTGGGACAGCCCTGTATATCAAGCTTTAGGTTACCTGTTTCCTTGGGGTTCATAAACAGGGACAAGTGGCTGGCGAGTGGAACAGCCCTGTATATCAAGCTTTAGGTTACCTGTTTCCTTGGGGTTCATATCAGGGACAAGTGGCTGCAGAGTGGAACAGCCCTGTTTCCTGGGGGGATATATACTAAGCTTTTGTTTACTAAGCTTTTGGTTACCTGTTTTCCTTGTGGTCTAGCTTTTCAATCACAAGTTCATTTAAACCACATGACCACTATCAATTCCTCTAGGACCGATAAATTAGAAACTTTAAACCAAAAAATCATTCTATATGGACCCTGAAATTAGTTTTTTTTGAGCTAATTAGCGTCTTGAAAAAGAAATAAATGGGGATACGGGAAAACAAGTACCTACATATATGTGCCAAATTTTGTTTAAGACCACCTAAGATACAGCTGTATTTTTCCTTTCCAACCAAAGTGGATTCAAATGGACGAATTTTCTTTTGGAAAAAAACGAAAGAAAGAGAAATCCTCTTCCAGTTTTGTTAACCAAAAGGGATTTAAAAAAATTTTGCTTCCATTTCTTTATTCCTGGTTTGTTTTCATTTTTCCATTGTTTAACTTTAAAAGTACCGAAACGCATTTTTGTTTCACGAATGGTGGGAAAGCTAAACATGGAAGAAAATGGAAATATTTGGAAAAAACCGAACCTGGATTTTTTTTAATCCCAAAGAAAAACACGGCTTATGTGAACTTTTCCCCGAAAATTACACCAGTACTTCATGGGAACACAAAAATGTATATAGGTACAAAAGATAAAAAAATAAAGATCATTATTATTATGTCAATTGTTGGAAAAATCGGATGAAATTAAATGATAGACTATCAATAATTTTAGAGAGCTCAATATCTTACATATTAAGTGAAGTCCATAATAGATGGGAAAAGGACCATCGAATAGATCGAATAGATGGGGAAAAAAAATAAAGAAAATTGCATCCCGTAATTGGCAAACAACTGCCCTAGCTAAAGTATCTTGAATAATTTACTGTTGATTTACCTATCAAATGATTAAATGTATAAAGAGGCTACATCCATTTAGGTTTGAAAAATTTGATTATTATTTTTAAGAACTACAATAATTATAGTAGCAATGTCGTAATCATCTAACAAATGCAAATAGACTATATTCACACAATTTTCTGTTTATTTGAGTTGCATTTCTTTTAATTCCAAACTTTTCTCGTCAGTCTTATTTTTCAATCATGATTTGTTAGTTCTTTTCGTCTGAATTAAATCTATGTAATAATATTATTTTATTTAAGTTCTGTTTCTGTGTTTTCTTAATTGTTATATGTTTAAAAAAAAAAAAATGATGAAAAAAGTATTTAAAAAAAAAAAATCGTAAAGCAATGCTTCTCACAGAAATACCCATCTCCAGGCGGTGGAAGGATTATATGGACGCTCAGATTCTATGTTTAGGCTCCTGCCATGTTCAATAATAAATTCTATTTTGGATTCCCAAATAGCTGGGATTCGGAAATGGCAATCTCAGTTTTCATACATTGATAAGCAGATTTTTTGTCAGATAATTTGTCCAAAACGAGGATTGAACTCAAGACTCAAGACCGTGGTGTAACACCACGGGGGATGGCACATGTAAACTCACAAGTCAAACTGTTTATGAAGAAGTAAGTAGAATCGAAACTAACTCCCTTGTTTTTTCTTTTTGGATACTTTCTTATTGTTTACGAAATACGCCCCCAATTTTCCTCATTCATTAGTTCTTGTTCATTTACTGTAAAAATCGTTTGCACCTTTAATAGTCTGGCATGATTCAGCGGTTCTATCTTGAACACCAACTAGTTCGGTTTGGATTTTGTACCTAAATAGTCTGGAGAAGTGAGTGCAATGAGGAACCGACAGACCACTCTCGCCTTTGGATGCAAGGGGTATGTGGCGAGTTAAAGACGTTTCTTAAACATAATAAATTTGTGTCCGTTCTGCCGCAGGCCTGAACAAAAAAGGTCTGGGTCCGGACAAGGTGTGGGCTCCATTAGGAGTCACAATTACCCAACACTGAAATTAAAGGCAATGCTCACAGTTAGGCCTATAAAAATATCGAAAGGTTTTTTGTATTTTAAAAAAGACATTGCGGTAAAAAAAAAAAATAAAAAATTAATGTGTTTTTTTTGGTTAAAAATATCAAATTTCATGGGGACGCAGAATTATGGGGCTTTTCCATATTTTTATTTTCCTTATATTTTAATTTTTGCTAAATTCCCCCACTGGTCGCTGCTCACATGAAAGAAAACTACCATTTTTTCCCCGAGGTATGAAAAGACCCCAAAACCCAATACAGAGCAAAAAAATCCTGCCCACCCCGGGGGATCGAACCCAGGTCACCGGTGTGCAATCCCCACCCCCGCAATTTCCACTCCCCCCCGGTGAGACGAGGTATTTTCCCAAAAAAATTTTGAAAACAAATATGCCCTTAGGAAATCTAGCTGTAAAAAATTTTTAAAAATTTTTTTTGTTTAGGGGGGAACTTTTAAAAAATGACCTTTTTAATACATCCAAAATACAAAAATTTCGCGTAAAATTTTTTAGAAAAAATTTTTTTTTCCGTTTTATTTTCATTTTCCCCCTTTTTCCTCGGGGTTTTTTATTATCTTTTCCTCTTTTTCTTCTTTTTTTCCACCCCCAAAGGCCCTTATTATCTTCATTTTTTTTGTTGGCTACTTCATTGCCCTCTTTTTTGAGTGCATAATAACAGGGTTTTTTTTTGGGGCCCTTTTTCTGTACCATCAACATCGTTTTTTTCTTTTTAAGACTTATCATTTGTGTTTGGGGGGTTGAATCCTTTTTACAAAACCCTCTTAAAAGTAATAAAGGCTACTAAACAGCAAGCGTGATAAAAAAAAAATTTTTAAAAATTTTAAAAATTTGTTTCTTTTTCTTAAAAAACGGTTTTTATCAGTTTTTTTCCCATTTTGAAAAATTCTTTTTTTCTTTCATGCCCGGGAAGGGGGAATTTCACAAAGTCTATAAAAAAGGCCTCTATTTTTTCTGCGGGAAAAAACTTTGCCATTTGATTTTCTGTGATATGCCCCAAACAAAGGGGAATGGATAAACTATGTTTTTTTTTGTCTTATAAAATGAATTTTTTTTTGTTTAATGTTAGTGTAAATATTTTTTTTTTTGTGTTAGTTTTTAAAGTTTTCTTTTCTGTGTTAGATTTTGTTCTAGCTTTAGATAATGTTTTACTAGAATTTTTCGTTTAGCCTAAAAGGGGCCGGGAAAAAAACGAGAGACTCTAAAAATTTTAAAAATTGCCCTTTTAGAATTAGTTGTTGTTTTGTAACCACAGGCTACAGTTTAGGAAAGGAGGCTCCAGAAAAACTTAAAAAAAAAGTTTGCTTTTCCTGAAGCAATTTTTTTAACAATAAAAATCGTAAAAAATTGGGGGGCTTTTTCTAAAAAAATTAGTACCCCGGGGGAAAAAAAAGGGGGTACCAATTTAAAAGATTAAAAAAAATACCTACGATGTACGGGGTCTTTACACAAAATTTTCGGTTTTTTTTTTGGCTGTTGAGAACCAGTTTTATGTGAAGAAGGAACTTTTAATCCCCAAAAAGGGCTGGGGGATAAAAGCATTATATTCATAATCTACTTTTTCTAACTGTTCGTAAAAAAATTTTCCGGATTTTCCCCCCGGGTACTTCAATAGGGGAGTCCTGTGTTTTTGGCGCGGCATAGTTGGACCGATTGCTTTGGGGAAACCAGTTTCCACAGGGTCAGGAGGGACGGTTGTGATCCGGTTGGTTGAACAAAATGCTTCGAGTAAAGGTGCCGGCTTTAAAAAATGGGTTTTTTTAATGCCAAATTTCATTAATAAATTTTTTTTTTTTTCCATTTTTTCAAAAAAAAGTTAATTTTTAAAATTTCCTTTTTTAAAGGTTTTAAAAACCCCCACCCCAGTAGAATTTGAGTCGGCCCATTCAAAAGGGGAATTCCCTTTTCACAAATTTTCTGGGTGAAGGTTTTTTTTTTTTAGTTAATTTAAAAAAAAAAAAAATATAAACACATCAAAAAAAAAAAGAAAACGCAGTACTGTGTAAAGAGACTTACAAGTCCCTTTAAACCAGGGCCCTTGTTTTTGTAACATTTTCTGTGGTCTAATTTTCAAATGAAAAAAACCAAACATTCGGTCTAAACTTTCGGTTTTTTGGTAAAATTCCCGCCCTCGATTTTTCCAAAATGAGGCATTTTTTTCTCATTTTTTTTGATTTTTTTCAGAGTAGGGAAAAAATTTGGGGAAAAAAAATTTTATAATAGGGGGGGATTTCACTCACAAAAAACCCATCTCCCCTTTTTTGAGAAAAACATACCCGGGAAACCTTTTTTTAAACATTACTTCGTTTTCTGATTTATTAGTTGTAAAAAAAATAAAAAAAATTGGAGAAAACTCTAACTTCAAAAGGAAACAATAAAAAATCAATCTGGCCCGGGGAAAAAAATTGGTTTTTCCCCAAAATTTTTTCTACAAAAATAAACTGGTTTTTTTTAGGGGGAAAATGGAAAAATTACGGAAAAAAAAATTTCCCAAAATAATACCTAAACTAAAATTGGAGATTTTCAAGAAAGAATTCAAAAAAGATTTTTCACAATTTAGTGGTTTTTTATTTAAAAAAAAATTGAAATTTTTTTTTTTTCGTAAGAAAGGAGGGAGGAAATTTAATCATAAAAAATTTCCCGCGAAACCCCCCATTCAAAAAAAATTAAAAGATATTTGTATCCCGAAAGGGGCTAAAAATTCTACTTAATTGACAAACCCCTTTAAAATTAATTTTTACAATAAAATAAAAAATCGGGCAGTTTTTTAAAATTTTAAAAATAAAAACCCCAAAGGGGAAAAAAATTTTAAAAAAATAAAAACCAGGAAAAATTAAAAATCAGGCCATTGGGGTAGAATAAATTTTCCCCCAACAAAAAAATGATCATCATGAAACATTCCCAAAAAATACAACATTCTTTCATTACGATTCCCCCTTTGTAAAAGGAAAAAAATTTAAAAACCCAAAAATTTTAAAAATTTTACAAATTTTCATGATGACGGAAAAAAGAACAGTTCACACTAAACAAACTAAACAAGCCCCAAAGCAGGCAGAAAAATTTAAAGGGACAAATGAAAGTCTTACAAACAAAAAAAACCCAAAAAACATGAGTAATATGAAACCCAAATTAAAAAAATTTAATCCTGTATTTTTTCATAGCAGATTTTAATTTTCCTTGAAAGATTTTTTGGGACCTTTAAAAGGTTTTTTGGAATATTAGACACGTCATGGTTTTAGAGATAAAATTTAAAGAAATAAAAATTAACATCTAACCATATAAAACGGATATGACATTCTGATATTACTAAATAAAAATACTTTTAAAATTCAAAAAAAATCATCATCTTTACGGATCAAAACCGGGTTTTTTAAATTCGTCCCTAAAATGCGATAAACAAAAAATGTAGTTATTTCGCTTTTGTAAATTGCGTACCAAAGGTATTTTCCATCAATTTCCCTTGGGTTTGGGGTTTTCACTTTGACTTTTCTACAAGAAATTTTCCCCCAAAAAGTTTTCAGATTAAATTTTCGTTCCGAGACTGGGAAAACACGGGACGGTTTCCCCCGGGGCAGATGCCCCGCTCATTTTTTCAATTTTTTTCCCAAATTTTTCCCTTTTTTAAATTTTTAAAAAAAAAGGTAACAAAAACCCAAAGGGGTAATCTACTAAAATAGGGGGTTAGTTTGGGTAAAAAATTTTTTAAGTTAAATTAAAACTAAAAATTGGTTTTTTTTTTCTTATGAAAATTTAAAGGGGGGAAATACTCCATTGTATACCCCGGGGCTTCAAATGACAAAAATTGTAAATTTTCACATTAAATTTTTGGGGTGAAAACTTTTTCTCGAATCTTTTTAAATCCATTGCCGGGGTTTTGGAAATTTTCTACCCCCGTTTCAAGCTGATCCAACCACATCGAACAGTACCGCAATCAATCTCATTTTTCCAACCGGATCATGAGGCCCAAAAAAACTTTTTTCATTGAATCGAAAAACCAAAATTCGATCGACTTTAAGGGCGGGAGATTGATTTATTTTTTGTAGCCCCGGCCGGCCCCCATTGGGGGGGTGAGGGGGAGGAGGGGGGGAGAGAGGGGAGGGAGCGGGGGATTAAAGGGAGGGGAGTGGCCGGGGGAGGCGAGGAGCCAGATCCACCAGTGGGGCGCCGTTTTGGGTCCGGGGGGCCCCTCGGGTAAGGGTTTTCCCTAAATCAATAAAGGGGTACATACTGTTACATATTTAAAATTTTTGGGTACATGATTAAAACACACCATAAAATTTTTTTTCGGATATATTAATAATATAAAATTATAATGCTAAACTTTTTTTTCACTTATCCCATCTCCCGTATCATATCCAAATTTCCCAATTTTTAAAACCATTTTTAAAATTATCATCGAAAAAAACATGAAAATAAAAGAATAACAAAAAATTGTTAAAAATACGTGTTTTTTGGGGAATTTTTTTTATAATAAAGTATTTCTTTAAATAATTGTTCTACTCAAAACTAAAAATTTTAAAACTAAAGAAAGGGAAAAAAATATTATATTTTTGTTGAGTTGTGAATCCAAAGTTTTTTCCCCTTTAACAAGATGGTCATTTTATATGCAGGTTTTTCCCCCCTTCTTTTTTTCATTTTCTTCAGGGTTTCCCCAAAAAAAAAAAAACTTTTCCTCAAAAGTCCCCACCAAAATTGCAGGCGGGGTCACAAAAAGTTTTTAATAGAGGCGGTGGAAATTTTGGGGTTTTCTCTTGTGGGACCCAAAAAATTTTAAAAATAATAGCCGTTTCCCGGCTTTGAAAAGGGGCTAAATTTAAATTTTTTCAAGGCTGGGCCCAAATCCGGACAAATGCCTTTTTGAACTTTTTTTTAATTTTTTCCCGGGCAAAGCGATAATGGTTTTTGGGGGGGGAATTCTGAGACATTTTTCGCAACCCTTTCCGTTTTGGGTAATCAAAACCCCCCACAAACAAACATAGTAAAAGGAGGTAGGTAGGTAGGAAAGGAGGAGGGAGTCCTTTTTTTTGTTTTTTAAAATAGAGAAAAAAATAATACCCCTTATAATCCTAAATTTAAAAAGCCCGATTAGGACTATTAAATCACATTGTTCCGCGTAAAAAAAGCCCAAGACTTTTTTTTTATGTGGTAAAATCCCCAAAAGGGGGGATAACTTGGGGATGTCCCGGCGGGTTTTTGAACGGACCAACCTCTGGAAAACTCTGCATTCACCCCAATGCCGGTTTACCCAAGCCACCGGGGCGAAAATTTACAGGGTGCGCCAGAATAACCGAAAAAGTTTAAAAAATGAAACAAAAAAAAAAAAAAATTTTAAAAAAAAAAATTTTTGTGTTTTTTTAAAGAGAAGAAAAAGCGGATTTTCTTAATACTGAATTTTTAATTATTTGTGAAAGTTTGGTCAAAAAATTTAAAACCCCATTCTGATACACTCCCCAAATTTTGGGCGAAAAAATTGACCAAGACTTTCCCCCAAACATATTCAGGGGATTGAAAGAATTCTTTTTAAAAATTTTTTTTCTTCAAGTCATCTACATCCTTGGTTATGCATTAGACTTTTTTTTTTTTAGGTAACCCCAAAAAATATCCCCCAAACAGAGAATTTTAAAAATTGGGGGTGAACCAAACTTTCCTAGTAATTGCCACCCCAACACCCCTTTAAAAAAAAATTTCTTTTCCAATGTCTCTTTTAAAGCTCTTTTAAAAAATTTAAATTCCCTTCCTTCGTAAGGCACACGGCGTGGAAGCCCGTTTCCAGTCGGCGTTTTTCTTCACGATCTAAAATCTGGCCTCCGGCCTGCCCCGGGGTTTTCTCCCCCTTGACCGGGGGCGCCGTCGTTTGGGGAAAATTTTCCCCAGAAAATCCGGGGCCGAAGTAGTTTTCCTTGACGGCTGTTGAAGTCATGGGGAAAAGGACGGCGTGGCCCTGTCCGGGGTGCCTTCGGGGGGGGGGAAAAGGGGGAAAGAGGGGAGTGGAAAAAATCCTTTTGCGGGGGACAAAAAAGGGGCTTAAAAAGGGGAGTGGATGAGAATCCGGGTTTTCGGGGACAGAAAGGTTTTAAATTTAAAGGGGAGGAAAAGAGAATCCTGTTGGGGGAGAACAAAAAGGGCACGACCTTTTGATTTTTTTCGTGAATTTCTTTTTGGGCCGGGATAATACGGCTCTCCGACATTGTGTACCCCCGGGTGGACACCGGCCCCTTCCGTCCAACGTGCGGTACCCCGGGTACACCCGGTCGAAAAATTTAAATAGGGGGGGATAGAATCCTTTTGTGCAATGAAAAAAAAGGGGGCCCTTTAAAGTAGGGGAGTGGGAGAATCCTGTTGTGCGGTGACAAAAAAAATCTTAAATAGGGGGGTGGATGAGAACCCTGTTTTGCAGATGACAAAAAGGCTTAAATAGGGGAGGGGAGAAAAATCCTTTTTGCAAAAGACAGAAAGGTCTTAAGTAGGGGATGGATGAGAACCCCCGTTGTCAGATACAAAAGGTTTTTAAATAGGGGGGGGGAGAGAACCTGTTGTGCGGTAAAAAAGGGGCTTAATAAAAGGGGGTGGAAATCCTTTTTTCAAAAAGACAAAAGGTCTTAATAGGGGGGGGGTTAAACCCTTTGTGCAGGGAAAAAAAAGGCCCCTTAAATAGGGGGTGGATGAAAACCTTTTTGGCAAAAAGAAGAAAGGTCTTTAATATAGGGGGGGGTGAGAATCCTGTTTGCAGGGGACAGAAAGGTCTTAAAAGGGGGGTGGATGAAAAATCCGTTGGCAGGTGACAAAATCATCATAGGGGGGCGTCATCGGAACGTGGTACCAGACAGTGGGGGAATGCTCCCCCCCTTCTAACCCGCTTCCCCAAGGGGGCAAATAATTCCCAAGGGAAAACCCAAAACCAACCAAGCTGGTCTACTCCCGTTTCAGTTCCCCACCCCCGACGCTGGCTACCCTTTTAAAAGTTTCCCCCCCCAGACGGGGAAAAATCCTTTTTTAAAATTCCCCCCCGCCAGACTGCGGCTACTCCCTTTTATAGTTCCCCAGCCAGACGCTGGTCTCTCCCTTTTAATTTCCCCCCGCCAGACTGTGGCCCCACCCCTGTTTAAAGTTCCCCCCAACGTTTGGCACCCCCCTGTTTATAGTTTCCCCCCCAGACGCTGGTCTATCCCGTTTATATTTTCCCCCCAGCCAACTGCTGGTCTCCCCCCCCGTTTAAAAACCCCCCCCGCCGACAGAAAGGTAATTAAAACATATTTTTTTTTTAAAAAAAATTTAAAAAAAAATTCTCCGAGGGACGTCCTTTTTTGGAAGGGAAAAACCGGGGATGCAAAAGAAATTTTCCCTTGAATGGCTAGCCCAAATTTTTTTGGAAAAAAAAATAAAATTAAACGGGATCCTCAAATTTTCCAACAATTTTTTTCCCAAAGGGGCTACTATTTCTTAGATTGACAATTAGTTTGTAAAATTGGTTTTTGACGGAAAAATCAAAGGGTACTTTTGGGATGTGATTGGTAACCCCAGAGTAACAACAACGAGTTATCCCATTTTGTTAATTGTTTTTTTCGCAACACTAAAACTGCTAATTTTTACTAAAATTTTTGACTCGAATCACCGACCTCCAGGGGTTCAATCATCTCAAAAGATCAAGCCCCTGAGGCGGTTGGTAACCGAAAAGGGGGGAAACACATATTTAATATTTAACCTAAAAATGTCAACGATTAATATGGCAACACACTCTAAAAATGTAAATATTTTTTTAAATTTTTTTTTAACCCGCCTCATATCAGTTTCTCAATCATCATTTTTTCCATTGCGAAGTAATAATTATTATTGTGAAAAGTACTTTTTAAGAGGAAAAGGGGTTAAAAATTTTCTAGGAAAACTCCCCAAAATTTTATTTTCAAACCCAGAGTTTTTTTGATAAGGAAAAAAAAAATTTTTAAAAGGGAAAAACCCTTTGGTTTTTTTTAAACCGAATTCATGCACCTTTTGCTCGATGCATCCCCTTTTTCCTGATCACAACATGATTATTGGGTTTGCTTTTGGATACATCTTGGCCTAGATTTTAATTTTTTTGTTTGGGAATAATTTAAAGAATGACGTTTTTGACCGCAGCAGCTGTGAAAAATCCATGAAAATTTTTAATAGCAGAATATTACCGTTTTAATGTTCGAAAAATTGCATCCCCCCCAAAGCAAGGGAGAAAGCAATACCCAAAAAACGAAAGTGCCCCCTTTCTTGCTTGAAAAAGCTTTTTTTTTACGTAAAAGGAAAAAAGAGAGATTTTTCAAACTTTTCGGCAAAAAATTTCTAACAAGACTCTAACCCCCCTTTAAATGGCAATTTTTTTTTAAAAAAAAAAAAAAAAATTTTAACATTGGACCAAACATTTTTAAAAAAAAAATTTATTGCATTATTACAAAAAAATACCTGCCATAGATAAGGCTTGGGATTTACCCAGACGAACCCTCGTTTCCCCGGGGTGTCATGCTGATTTTCATGAAAAACCCCGCGGGTCTAGTTTTCCGCATAGCGTTATTTTTGTGCCAAATACAAAATTCTTTTTAGGTAATAGGGGGGGAAAACATAAACTATTTAGGTAATATGTTTTAAAAGAGAAATACCCCTTACAATTTTTTTCAAAGATTAAAGATTAAGCACTAAAAGGGTTTTTGCAAGGAAATTTTTGATTTACAATTCAATGAAACCTATTATGGTTTGCCCCTTTTTTATAAAACTGGATCAATTTTATCAATGGGTTTTGGGGGGAACGAAAAAAAGGTTTTTTTTTTGGGGAAATTTTAGTGTTTTCGTTTTCAAATTGACCTCACGCATGAGCAAAAAAATCTCTAAATTGAAGCCAAAAAAACAACCCATCTGGGGTTTATTTAAAAAAAAAAAAAAAAAAAAAAAATTTAAAAAACTTAAGGCTAAAATTTTTTAAGCAAATATTGTCTTACACTCAAAAGAAAAAAGTCAAAAATTTACTCTTGATTTTTATTTTAAGTGACCAAAAAAGGAAACGCATTTAAAAACTAAAAAATCCATAAAAATTTATATCTGATACAGAATTGTTTTTTTAAAAAAAGTCAAAAATTTTATTTATTTATTTAGAAACTTTTTTTTAAGGGGAACATATATACAGACAAAAAATTGGAAAAATTTAAAAAAAAAATTGACAGTATTAATAATAAAACAAGAAAAAAAAAATAAAAATAAAATATTCCAACTAAAGGGGGGGGTTTTTCCCTAGGGGAATCCCCCTTCCCCCCAACCCTTTGTACATCCCGAGCCAAAGTATTAAAAAATTTACACTTAAAATTTTTTTGCAAAGGTTTTTTGGGAAAAAGGGGAAAACCAAAAAGAATCATCCATATAAAATAATTTGTTATTCAATTTGTTGATTTTTAACAATTGATTTTTTTTGGGTAAGAATTCTTTATTTTAAACCCCTTGGGGTTGAAATTCGCGAAGTTCCAACAAAAAGTTTTTCTGAAAATTTTAAACCCCTTTTTCTTACATATAGCAATTTTTGGAAACAAATTACAAAGTGGAAAGGGAATTCATTTATTTAAGTTAATTTTTAAAAATTTTTTTTATTTTAAAATCTCCTTAAGTACAATATCAATCTTTTGTACTTTTAGGGGGAAGTTCCCTGTTAACGATTTTTTTTGAAAAAAATGAGATGAAAGGGGGGGCTTTTAAAATTAAAAAATTGCCCTTTTTAAACCCCTTTGAGACCAAAAAAAAGCAGTTTTAAAAACCTCAACAAGAACCCCAAGAATAAAAATAAGTAACTTATAATAATACACTTTATTATACGCCCGATTAAGACTATTAAAGTCCCACTCTTCCGCAGTAACCCAAGACTATTATTGGGTAAAAATTCCCAAAGGGGGTAAATTGTCATGCCCCCGGGGTTTTCGAACCCACGACCTTGGAACTCTGGTTCACAGGGGGCCGCCTTTTTCCCCTGAGCTAAAACCGGCAGAAACCAAAAAACAAACAAATTCAAAACATCCTCATCTCGAAATTTTTTAAACCCCAGATTTTATCAAGAGTCAATGAATTTGTAATATAAATTTTAAAATTCTTTAGTACCCACCCAAGTGTATATTAACTTGTAGTACCACCCATGTTCAACAACGGCCCCCAGTTTTGCATCTTTTTTTTTTTTTTTAAACTTAAATCGATAGTGAATGGGCAATAAAGGTTAATATGGTAATTTGATGCTTTTCATACAAATCCATCATTGTACTTGACGGCCCCCCCTTCTTTTTAAGCTTTTAGATCTCCGGAGATAAGGGGAGGGTGATGGGGGAACCCCCCCAAAAAGCGACTGTAGGCTTTCCCAAAAAATTTTCCCAAACGAGATCAGAACGACGAGAAATTAAAATTTTTTTTTCTGATTTTTCTTAATTTTTTTTGATTTTACCCCGAAAGGGGTTTTTGGGGTTTCAAAAGAATTTTTGTTGGGAAGGCTGGGGGGGTTGGGGACCGAAAAAAACCAGCAGGGAAGTCTGACAAGTTAAAACAAAAAAAAGATCAACAAGATAGTCAAATGAACTTTGGGTTTCACCCTTCAGAATAAAAAACGGGGGTTTTTATGAAAACCATATCTTGTTTTTCAAAATAAGATATATTTAAAAAAAAAAAAGAAATTTGTGAAAGTTGTTTTGACCTTTTAAAAGGAAATAAAAAATTTTCCCGCCCCCCGACAAAACGCGAATTTTAAATTGGATTTTCTTAGTTCAAAAAGAAAAAAAAAATCTTACATAAAATTTCTCATAAAATCGATTAAAAGGGAAAATTTTTAAAAAAACCAAAACAAAATTTTCCCCCATGACTGTAGGTTTTTTTTTTTTTTTTAACGGTGTTTTTTAAATTACCCCCGATATTTTTAAAATTTCCTAGATAGATTCGCAAGCTGTTTTTATGTGGAGGATTTTAAATAAAAATAAATGAAACATGTTATGAATAATATTTTTTAAAATTTTTTTCCCAAAGTAATAAATGGTTGCTTCCCCCCAAATTCTATTTTTTTAATTTGGGGCCAAATTTTGATACTTAATCCTAGGGAAAAAAAATTCCCCATTGCCTAAAATTTTCCCCCATACCTTTTTGGAAATTTAGAAATGAAGATAGTAAAGGAAAAGTTTTTTTTTAAAAATTCAGCAAGTATTCTGAATTTTAAACCCCATAACTTTTTTCAAAGATTATTGGGGGTAGCTCCGCTAATTATTTTGGATGATCTCCACTTTTTTCTCCCTGGGGAAAAGTAAATCCCAAAAGGGTATTTAAAATTTTGGCACCTACAAAACAAATTTTTCCCACCGCGCCCTACCAGGGGTATTAAAAGGTGGACGATGTTTCCCTTTAACTATTCCTCATAAATGGACTACACGTGGGGCAATTTGGGGGCCCAAAAAAAAACACTTAAAGACTTCACACCTGGGGTAATTGTAAAATGCAGAAAAAAAAATTTTCTTTTTTATTTTTTTTTCAAGCCAGGCCGATGAAAGGGGAAAACCCCATGGGGGTTTTCGAGGGAAACCCAAAAAAGAAAACCAAAAAAAGGAATTGTAAATCCCTTTAATTTTTCGAGTGAAAGAAAAACACAAAATGGGAAACTAGTTTAAACCTTTGTTTGCCCCAAACATACGATAATGAAAAAGTTGATCACGTAAAAAAAAACATTGAAAATAAACTTAAAAAATTCTCGAGACCAAGTCAAGCTCCCCCGAAACCATTTTTAAAAAAAAAAATTTATGAGGGCAAAGATCATATTTAAAAACCTACAGATTTCAAAAAAGGGGTAACTGAAGCTGCGATAGTCTTTCCCCAAAAGTGTGCCTTTAAATTTTTACTGTGGGTTTAAAAAAAATTAAAAATTTTAAAAATTAAAATTTTAAAACGTACAAAGGGGCTGATATATTGAAAAATGTACTCGTGTTCCCGATAAAAAAACCGAGGTAATAAATTAAAAGTCAAGAACATTACCTCTTTCATTTGGGGGATTATGCTTAAAATTCAAAAAAAGTTTTAGTTTTTTTGTGTGCAAAAAACTTTTTTTCACCTTTTTCAGTGTTGGGGGTTTTTTGGGGAACCCCAAAAGAAGATCATTGAAATGATTTAAAAAAAATTGAAAGAAACAGTTTTTAAAATTCTCCCAATACCCCCTTTTTCCCCAACCAAAAAAATTTAAAAAAAAAAAAAAAATTATTTTAAAAAGTTCCCCTTTCACCTTTTAAAAATTTAAAAAACTGTCTAAAAAAAAATTTCCAAAACCGGACTTTTTGTCAAATGACGTAATCGCAAACCCCGGGGTATATAAAATAAATATACTTTCTCTTAAATAATGGTGGTTTATTTTTTCCTTAGACGAGCTTATGAAAAAATCCTTCTTAAAACTTGTTTAGAACCATTTTTTTATTACATTGTACTATAAAACCCCAAAAAAAAAAGAGGTGCTTTTTTTTAAAGTTGGAAAATGGACTACCGATTCTTGGGGCTGACCGTCTAAATAAAGCACATTTAAAATTATTTTTTACCCATGAAAGGTATATAAAATTTAAAAAAAACCAGATTTTTTAAAATTTTTGTTTCCGTTAACAAACTAATAAGTAGAGTATAATATAGGTAATACTCCCAGAATTGAATAGAAGAAAAACGGACTGTGTGAAAGACTGCTCCCCATATTGTAATCCAATCCCCCAGTTAGAGCAAATTTTTTCCTTCTTCCCCTTTTTAAAAAAATTTTTTTAAAAAAAAAAACCCCAAAAACTAGATACAAACCCCTTTTAAACAAAAAAAAAAATTCTTCTTTTTTATATTCAAAACGTCAGTTGGAAAACTCAGAGAACACAAAATAATGAAAAAAAAGGGCCTTGCAAAAGGGGGTTTTTTTAAAAGCTAAAAATTTAAGAACCAAAAAAGGGATAAACACATAAAAGTATCATAAAACAGAAAAAAAGAGAAGTTTTTAAAAAATTTTCAAATTCAGAAAAAACCTGGACAGCGTTCCGACTAAAATTTCTCTCATCAGCAGGGGAAAAGTTTTTAAAAAAACCCGCCATGAACTAAACCCCCAATTTAAAAAATAAAAAAAAGAAAAAAAGAGAAGTTGTAAAAAATGTACAAGAATTCCTGACCAGTTAAAAATTTGAGTTCCACGAAATAACTTTCTCCGTCCCCAAAAACCGAAATAACGCGAAAAAATTTTAAAATGGTTTCCCCCCAAAGAAGACAAAAAAGTCAAATATTCAAATGTACAAAAGAAATGAAGCAATTTTCAGAATTAAAATTTGGTAAAAAAACAAGATACAGGTAGCTTACAAATAGAGAAAAATTTGTTTATTTGAAAAAAAGTTTTAAGAAATGGATTCAGAATGAAAACAGGGAAAACAAGATAGTTAACGAAATTGAGGGTTTAGAATTAGAAAAAGAACTGGTAATCAAAAAAAATGAAAATGAAATTTTGGAGAAATTTTGGAATTACAGGAAGATAGAAAATTTAACAAGGTCAAAGGTGAATAATGTTATTAAAATTAAGAACAAGAGGGGAAAAACGAAGATAATTTAAAAAGTAGTGGAAAAACTGGGAATTAAAATTGGTATAAAAATCCGTTGAAAGACATTCAAGTAGCACACAGAGTTAATTCGACCAAAAAGATAAAAAAAAACCCATAGTCAAACCGTATGGCAAATTTTTCCCCAACCAGAGAAAAGGGGCATGTGCCATACCGGAAGAGTAAACCCCGTGGAACGAAAAAAATATTTGTTAATGAGCACCTGCCCCAAAAGAAATCAAGATTTTTTTTTAAAAATAAAAAAATTTTTAAAAAAAAGTCCAACAATTTTTTGGGATTGGGGGGAAAAGACTGTAAAAATTTTTTTAAAAACCGTAAAGAGGAAAAAACCCAAAAAATTTTTGCTGTAAGATGTGTTAAGATTTGGGGAAGAACTATCCCAGGTCAACTCAAAAAATAATTCAACTCAATCTCAGTCAACGCCCCGCAAAATAACCCGATAGTTTTTCACCCTGCTGTTTTTAAAAAATTTTTTAAAAAAAAACCCCCCCAAAAAAAGCAATTTGTTAAAAAAATTTTTTTTTTTTTTTGCATCAAACTTTTAAATTTTAAATTTTTTTTTTTTAAAAAAAACTAAAATTTTTTTTTTTTCCCTTTTCAAAATGATAATTTTTTTAAAAATTTTTTTTCTTTGTTAAGAAAAAAACCAATTTTATTTCAAAAAAAATTTTTAAAACCTCCATTGCAAAAACATTATTTTTAAAATTTTCCCCAATTTTTTCCCAAAATTTAAAAGCCTTTCCCCAATTTGGAAAAATAACCAGCTAAAAAAATTTTAATTTTATTTTCCAGAGTTTTTTTCTTTTTTTAAATTTTTTTTACAAAATTTTATCAAATTTCAGTCCAAAAAATATAAAAAACCCCATAGTGATATTTCCTAAAATTTAAAATTTTAAAATTTTTTTATTTATTTTTTTAGATCTTCAAAACCCCAAAAGGGGTAATTTTTCCCCGATTTTTTTTTCCCCAAATTTAAAACCGCCGAAGACTGAAAAAATTTTTAAAAAATTTATAGCCCAAAGGGAAAAATTTTTCGATTTTCATGGGGGGGGAAAAATTTAAAAAAGAATAAAGTGGGGAATTTTTTAAAAAAAAATTTTAATTTTTTAAAACAAAATTTAAAAAACCCCCCTTTTTAAAATCAGTATTGACATTATCATCTAACTGAAATTTGGGTTTTTCCCCCCTTTAACCCTTAATTTTTCTCTATAAGGGGTTTTGCAGCTTTTTTAAACCCCCAAAACCCAAAACAACGCTCCCCCGGGGAAATTTCTGTGTAAAAACCCAAACGACCTAAATTTTTAAAAAATGACGAAATAACAAATTTGACAAAAAAATAACAGCTTGAAAATTGACCTGAAATTTAAAGAAAAAAAACTCCCCCAAAAATGACTTTAAAATGATCCCTACTAAAAATGCGCACTTTTTAAATGAATTTTGATATTTTGTTAACTGAGATAAAAAAAAAAAAGATGTATGAAAAAAAGGGGATACGAATATAAAAATACTCGATGATAAAAAACCCCAAAAAAAAAAGGACAATACTACCTTTCATACTACACAAAAAAAATTACGTTTTTAACGTAAAAAAAACCAACTAGGGAAACAATTTTAAAAAACGACAAAACCGACAATCAACATACAAAAAAAAATCATGTATTTACCTTATTATGTATAAAAGTAATACAAAATTTTTGGGGGTAAAAACAGCAATTATACATACCAACATAACTTTACCATTTAAAAAGTTTTTTAGCTAAAATCGACTTTAAAAAAGACAAACCATTAAACAAAAAAAAAAAACAATACCTAAAAATTGACTACCCCAAACCCCCCTTTAAAAAAAAACCGTCAAATCCCCAAAAAGGGGGTTTTAAAAATAAATTTTTTCCCCAAAAAAATTTAAATTTTTTGGCAAACCGACCCCTTTTGAAATAATACAAGACCACATTAACACAACTCCCAAAAAAAAAACTTAAACGAACGACTTTTTCCAATTAAACTTGGATACACAAACACTTCTAAAATCAAAAATTTTTAATAAAGAAAAGACAAGGGGCCAACTTTAAAAAAAAACATCCAAAAAAACCCTAGACTACTTCAAATTATAAAAAAGTGAGAAATATTGAACCAAAAACCCCCCCCCCCAAAAGAAAAGGGGTTTTTTGAATTTAAAAAAAAACATTGAAAAATAACCAAGATGACAAAAGAAAATTTTTGGACATTTTTTACATTAACCTCATAGACAAAAAAAATTTAAAAAATTTAATATAAAAAAACCCTTACTCATGCCCCAAAACTGACTATAAAATCCCCATGGGACACAACAAAAATGTGTTTTAAAATTTTAAAAACTATTTTATCAATGTTGGAAAAAAAAGCAAAAAACTATAAGTAAAAATAACATAATAACAAGTACTACTACAACATAATGACACAAAACCCCCTCCCCCTCAACTCAAACAAAACTTTTCCCAAAAATTTCAAACCCTTTTCTACTCAACTGAAGTGTATAAAACAGTTATGATTTTTAAAAAACCCAATTTTTGGGGCCCCGGTTAGAAAGACAAAAGACAAAAAAAAATGAAAAAACATAAAAACACAAATACTAAAAACCCCTAACTAAAATTTAAACCGAAGAAAAGACGGGAAAAGGAAATTTTTTTTTCCCGGGCTGCTCCCAAAATAGTATTTTTTTTCCCCCAAAACAAAAAAAAGGAAAAAAAAAAACAAAATAACTAATTACAGACCTATATCACTCCTTAAAATTTTTTTAGAAAAATTTCCCCTTGGGGAAAAAAACAAAAAAAACAAACTTGACAAATTTTTTTCCAAAAATAACAATATACTTACAAAAAAAAGTACGGTTTTTGGAAAACTATGGGGAAAAGAGGCCCCCCCTTTTTTTGGGGCTTGACGACTACCTTAAAAAAAAAATTAGACCAAAAGAAAGGGTTTCTATCTGTATTTTTAGACATTTAAAAGAAAAAGCTCAATTAAACACCCCCAAACAAAAACAACAACTATATAACTTTGGGGCTGAAAGACCAGTACTTACCGGGTTTTTTCTTCAAATTGACAAACAGGGACCAACAAGTAAGACAAAACCCCCCCACTTTCAATTAACAAATTGTGAACCTTTTTCAATAATTCAAGGTTTTTTTCCCTTTTGGGGCCCCCTTTTCCCTTTTTTAAAAATTTTTATAAAAAAATTTTCCGGGGATAAGTCAAGGCCAAGTCTTCCCCCATGCTGATGATGCAGCCCCTTTTTTACATTTTAGACACGTGGGAGGAACTCATGACACCCCCAAATACTGACTTAACAAACATAGGAAAAAGGGGTTTTCCCCCCTTTTCCCCTTTTAAGATAAATTTTGACAAGACAAATTAAAATGCCCCCATTCCATTGACAATAGAGGAAAAACCACAACATCACACTTAAAATTTAAAAAAACAGACTAACTCTACAAAAAAAAAAAATTTCCCAAAAACAAAAAAAGACCGATTTTTTGGGGTTACATTGCCAACATTTGAAAGGGGGCAGACCACTTTTAAAAAATTTGGGAAAAAAAAACTCCGCATCTCATGAAAATTTTTTCCCCAAAATTTTTTAAAAAAAATTTTAAAAATTTGTTTCCCCCTTTTTTTCGAAAAAAAATACTTTGAAAATTTTGCAGTCGCTTTTTCAATCCCCGTATTTTTTCATGGGGGGGGAGCTTTTCCCCGAACTTACTGACAACCCCTTAACGGGGCCCCAACATACTATTAAAAAAATTTTACTAAACAAAGACGATACTTTCAATTTTCCCCCCCATTTTATACAAAAAAAATTTTAAAAAACCCCCTTACAAGACATTAAAACATTTATAAAACTTGCTTTTTTTCATTAAAAAAGCGAGATAAAAAGGGGGCTTTTCGACAAAACCCAAATTTTTTAAAAAACAAAAAAAAAAGGGGGAAACTTCAAATAACACCCTAAAAAACATCACTAATGAAAAAAAACCCCCCTTTTTCTTACATAGGAATTTTAAAAAAATACCCCCCCCAAAAAAAAACATACCAGAAGAAATAAAAAAATTAATTTTTTCCTAAACTTGTTAGAATTTTAAAAAAAAGGGAATGGCTAAAAAGCGCAAAAAGTCAAAAATGAAAATTTTAAAAAAATTTTTAACAAAAAAAATAATTATAAGGGAAAAAAAACAAAAAGAATAAAACATATTTAAAAAATTTTTTTTAATTTTTTAAAAAATATGGAAATTAAATTTTTTAAATTTTTAAAAAAAATTTTTTTAAACCCCAAAAACATAAAAACATTTTTTAATTTTTTTTTTCTAAAAAAGAGACCCAACACGCTTTTTCCCCAAAAACGGGTCTCTTCTACTACAATTTCAATAACAAAAAAACAATTTTAAGCAATTTTAAAAAATGTAAATAATAAAATTTTTTTTTTTAAATTAAAAATTTTTGTCTTGATGAAATTTTTTTAAAAATTTAAAAAAAAAAAAAGATGAAAAAGTATTAAAAAAAAAAAAAAAAAAAAAAAAAAAACAGAACATACCCCCGGGCTTGGAGTAGTTTTAAAACCCCCTTTTTTTTACTATCCTTTATAAACCCCCGAAAATGAATGGGGAAAAAAAAAAGAAATTTAGAAAAATAAACCCCAAAAAAGATAGCTGTTTTTTTCCCATTTTGTTTTTTAAACCGCTGCTACAAAATGATTTTCGAATGTACCTATGTTTTTGATTTAATTACCTCTTGTCGCGGGGGAATTAATGAGTTCATAAGGGGAAAAAATCGTCCCTTTTTTCCCCCCCAAACCCCCTTTCACACAGAGGGCAAAAAAATTTTTGATGGGTTTTTTTACCTCTACATTGTAGAAAAACAATCAAGGGGTTTTGGGGGACAGGGGGGGAGCATAAAATTTTTACCCCACCCCCCCCCCTTTTTTTCCCCCAAATGGCTGAAAATAAAAAAAAAAAACCCAAAAAAAATAACCCTTTTTTTTTAGGAGGATTAATTTTTAGCTAAAAAAAATTTTTTTT
>CM044956.1:55286247-55353485 GCA_024516035.1 Bactericera cockerelli
GGACTTTAATAAATACTTGTACATGTCCCTTTCATACTTTATAAATGATACATTATTTCTCTTTATATATTTATCAGGGTTGGGTGGAAGAGATTGCCCAAGGCAATAACCCCGCCCTTTAGTTAGGACATTATATTATGTATATATTTATTTATTTTTACCGACCTCAGTAGCTTGATCGATAAGGCAGTGGACTAGTAACCCGGAGGTCGGTGGTTCAAGTCCCGGTTTCAGCGTAAGATTTAGTAAAGCGAGTTTGAGTAAATGTGATATCACGAAAGTGATAAACACAAATATGATAACTTTTAACTTTACGAGTAACTTATTTATTTATTTTTTCTTCTATTATAATTATTCTATTTTCATTTGTAATTATTTGTATTGTATATAATATGTCCTACTAATAAAGTGTAAATAAATAAATACATAAAAGATGTACATTGCCACTGTATTGGTAGTCAAGTGGTGGCGCTAGTCTAGTAATCTAGGTAGCATAGGGATCCGTTGGTTCGAATCCCACCTAATGCAATAATTTATTTTGAGTTTGTGACCGCCTAATGCCTAATGGTTACCTTCCACTAAAGAGTAGTATTATTATTGCCTAGGACATAAAGCTGTGGTTTTCCTTCCTCATTGTTTTTCAATGGCTCACTTGCAACCGAGAGAGAAAGAGAAAGAGGAAGACGGAACCTAGTAATTACTAAGGACTAATCTTCTTTGGGGTTGAAGTTTTAAGACAAACCTTGACAGGAAATTCCGTAACAAATCTCCTTTTATAAAACTGTCCACTCTCTTTTCTTCTCTTTTCCCTCTCTCTTTCTCTTATTTTCTTTTCTCTTCCATCCTCTTTTCTCTCGTTTTTCCTACCTCTTTATCTGTCGTTCTCTTTCATCGTCTTTCTTTCTTACCCTTTTTTTTGTTATTTTCTTTATCTTTCTCACTCACTCTCTCCTCTTTTCATTATCTCTCTCATATCTTCTTTCTCTCACTCATACTCTTCTCTTCCTATTTCTCCTCTTTCTCTCTCCCATATTTCATATTCCTTCTCATTCTCACTCATTCCTTTCTCTCTCCCATATTTAATATTCCTTCTCGTTCTGTCTCTTTCCTTACTATCTCCCATACCTTTTTTCTCGTTCTCACGCATTCTTTCATCCTCCCTCTCCTCCTATTTCTTCCCCCCTAGAATATTTAAACCACGTCTCTTAATCTTCTTAATACTACCTGAAAAACATGAACCTGGCACCCATCACGATGTGTCCCGAGGGACTCAGAGCTTCAAGATCATTACAGGAATGGAGGTTGTATATTTTGACAACCGAAAGCTCTTTAGATATGTATGTTACCTAAATAAGTAAATATGTAAAAAATTCAGGGTGGGTGCAAAATACAAAATCAAGTATTAGGTATTTGAAGTCAAATTAAAAACAGTATACTTCGACACCTTTATAATAATAATAATAATATCGCCTTATTTATACTGCCCGTCCCATTATTCCAGCAGTAAGCTCAAGACATATTATTATGTGGTAAAAATCCCAAATGGGAGGATAACTTGTCATGTCTCGTCTGGGTTTCGAACCCACGACTTCTGTGGAATCTCTGGATTCGCAGAGTGCCGCCTTTACCACTGAGCTACCGGGACAGACTTTAGTGAAACTCTGCATGAAATCTTACCTTTCTCTTATCTTATCTTTCTCTTCTTACCTTCTCCTTCACCTACCTTCTCCTTCACCTACTTTCTCCTTCACCTACCTTCAAATCTTAACTTTCTCTTATCTTATCTTTCTCTTCTTACCTTCTCCTTCACCTACCTTCAAATCTTACCTTTCTCTTATCTTATCTTTCTCTTCTTACCTTCTCCTTCACCTACCTTCAAATCTTACCTTTCTCTTATCTTATCTTTCTCTTCTTACCTTCTCCTTCACCTACCTTCAAATCTTAACTTTCTCTTATCTTATCTTTCTCTTCTTACCTTCTCCTTCACCTACCTTCTCCTTCACCTACTTTCTCCTTCACCTACTTTCTCCTTCACCTACCTTCAAATCTTAACTTTCTCTTATCTTATCTTTCTCTTCTTACCTTCTCCTTCACCTACCTTCAAATCTTACCTTTCTCTTATCTTATCTTTCTCTTCTTACCTTCTCCTTCACCTACCTTCAAATCTTACCTTTCTCTTATCTTATCTTTCTCTTCTTACCTTCTCCTTCACCTACCTTCTCCTTCACCTACCTTCTCCTGCACCTACCTTCAAATCTTACCTTTCTCTTATCTTATCTTTCTCTTCTTACCTTCTCCTTCACCTACCTTCAAATCTTACCTTTCTCTTATCTTATCTTTCTCTTCTTACCTTCTCCTTCACCTACCTTCAAATCTTAACTTTCTCTTATCTTATCTTTCTCTTCTTACCTTCTCCTTCACCTACCTTCTCCTTCACCTACCTTCTCCTGCACCTACCTTCAAATCTTACCTTTCTCTTATCTTATCTTTCTCTTCTTACCTTCTCCTTCACCTACCTTCAAATCTTACCTTTCTCTTATCTTATCTTTCTCTTCTTACCTTCTCCTTCACCTACCTTCTCCTTCACCTACTTTCTCCTTCACCTACCTTCAAATCTTAACTTTCTCTTATCTTATCTTTCTCTTCTTACCTTCTCCTTCACCTACCTTCTCCTTCACCTACTTTCTCCTTCACCTACCTTCAAATCTTACCTTTCTCTTATCTTATCTTTCTCTTCTTACCTTCTCCTTCACCTACCTTCAAATCTTAACTTTCTCTTATCTTATCTTTCTCTTCTTACCTTCTCCTTCACCTACCTTCTCCTTCACCTACCTTCTCCTTCACCTACCTTCAAATCTTACCTTTCTCTTATCTTATCTTTCTCTTCTTACCTTCTCCTTCACCTACCTTCAAATCTTAACTTTCTCTTATCTTATCTTTCTCTTCTTACCTTCTCCTTCACCTACCTTCAAATCTTAACTTTCTCTTATCTTATCTTTCTCTTCTTACCTTCTCCTTCACCTACCTTCTCCTTCACCTACCTTCTCCTGCACCTACCTTCAAATCTTACCTTTCTCTTATCTTATCTTTCTCTTCTTACCTTCTCCTTCACCTACCTTCAAATCTTACCTTTCTCTTATCTTATCTTTCTCTTCTTACCTTCTCCTTCACCTACCTTCTCCTTCACCTACTTTCTCCTTCACCTACCTTCAAATCTTAACTTTCTCTTATCTTATCTTTCTCTTCTTACCTTCTCCTTCACCTACCTTCTCCTTCACCTACTTTCTCCTTCACCTACCTTCAAATCTTACCTTTCTCTTATCTTATCTTTCTCTTCTTACCTTCTCCTTCACCTACCTTCAAATCTTACCTTTCTCTTATCTTATCTTTCTCTTCTTACCTTCTCCTTCACCTACCTTCTCCTTCACCTACTTTCTCCTTCACCTACCTTCAAATCTTCTTGGATCAGCTAAAATCTTTTTAGCTGTGGCCAAGGCTCTGGCACCAAGCGGGTCCTCGGGTTGCGGATAGAGGATGGCCTCGAAAGAGGTTTGCTGTTGAATAGGGGGACTTACCATTAAGCATCCTAACAGACAGCCCCGGACAAGGCGGGGGGGTATGGGAGCGAAGGTGGGCTTACGGGTGGTATCGTAAGTTCTATAAAAAGCCATCCGTTTATCTCATATCCCCTGACAGGCGAGTCTCTGCCGCCTCAAAAGCAGTGCATACCCGTCCAGCTGGAAGACGTTAAAGGAAACAGTACCAGCCCGCCAAGCCAGTAGTGGAACATCATATGCTCACGGCTGCATGGTTAGGGGCGAGTCTGACCTCAAATATGCGAACTCTGGATACCGGGGACCCTCCAGTTTCAATATACCCTTGCTGTAATAGGTGGCTCTGTTGCAGTTGACCCACATTCCACACTAAGAAACCCATGGCGTATGGATCTTAAATTAACTGAACAGGTACCTCTACCCCCTCCAATTGTAGATGAAACGGGGTTACCAAAAGTGGACACTCCCTCCAAAAGTGGACACTCTCTCCAACCCGCAAAGCGGGCAGGAAACTACCGTAACGAGGAGCAATGCTCCAACAGGGCCCTGTGAAGGGACAAACCAGGCGGCGGCAACAACCGCAGCTGCAGACTTCAGAATGGGGGACACCATTCAACGCACTCCAAAAGGAACAGGAATGAAAAGAAAAGCTGCTAGTCCAATAGACATAGCAGCAAATGACTCTACAGTTCAAGACGTCCAGAAGCTCGTACATTCAGCTACAGACATTGCCAGTAGTATGAAAATTTTCATACAGGAAACTCCAAACACAAGGAGCAACATAAAGAAAGGAGTCACAGATCTTTTCTCCATCATGAAAAGACTGCAGAAAAAAACCAATGAACTGGTAAAGGTTAGGGACTCCCTAAAAAAGAGCCTACTTGAAGACCAGCAAACAGAAGGAACCGACTCTGACTTCGAGATTGCAGCTCCCCTCTGCGCAGCCTGCAAAAAAAGCCTAGAAGAGGATAAAACCCAAGAAGAGCAAATAACGCCACAATTGCAGAGAATTACAGACCAAATCGAGACACGAACAGAGGAAAATATTAACTCTCTTGTCCAGAAAGAATGGCCAGATGAAGCCTTCCGCAAGGTGAGCCTAAAACCTGGACTCCCAAACCCTACCTCAGATGCGCCTGCGATATTCGTGTTGGACACCAACACTGAGAATACAAGGCTCCTGGACAGATGCATGCGCAACAATCCAGACATCAAACTCATCGTAGATGAAGGCATTGAGTGCGGAGAAACCAAGTTCGTGGAAAACACAGTCAGAAGCAGCACCGGAGCCAGTAGCTCAAAAGTTACACATCTGGTCAGGACAAATGATATCCTCAACATCATTAAGTTCGTGAAGGATATCAAAGAGTCGAATCCCAAAACAACCTACAAAGTCGCAGTAACTGACACTCTAGACTGGAAACTCTCCCGCAAAGTCCTGGAAATAGCCGCCAGTTTTGAGGATATAACCATCGACCTTCACGTTCCTGGAGGCAAACTTGCGAGCTCTTATAGCAATGTAGTGGCTGGAACGTCTAACACTATCAGAGCACCAAATCAAAAGAGAGCGAGTACTCCAAAAGAGAAACCCCAAGTCATCCACGTCAAACTGACCGACAACTCGAAACCGTTGAAAGAAGTTGTGGAAGAAATGAAGCGTAAAGTGGACGTCGCTAAATTAGGCATCCAAGTGAAGTCAATTAAGATCGACAAAGGAGGTGGGGTAAAAATCTTCACTAAAAGGAACGACCTCAATTTGATGAAGGAATTCGCCACCCAGATACAGGCAAACGTGAAGGGAGTCATGGCTAGATCCGAAACAGCTAAACAAAGTTCCATCATTATCAGGAACATTGATATCTCCATTGACACTAAGGAAATTGCAATGGTCATTTCCCAAAAGATAAACAAGCAAGCTTCGGAATTTGAAGATAAAATCAATCTTAAAGCAACACACAGGGGAGATGCCCAATTTGCAATCCTGAAAGTAAACGACCAAGACCTGACTAAACTAGGCAAAAGCCTTACCCTAGGATGGACAGAATGCAGTGTCGAAAAGATGACAATCCCAAAACGCTGCTTCAATTGTTATGGCTATGGCCACATTGCCAAAGACTGTACAGACGAGAAATTCGAAATCAAGGGAATATGCAGAAGATGCAACCAACCTGGTCACGACTCCAAAACGTGCGATAACGAGCCGCAGTGCAGAGACTGCAAAACAACAGGCCACATCTCCGGGTCAATGGCCTGCCAAACCTTTAGGAAACTCGTCCAAGGTGCAAGGCAGACCCCGCGGAGAAATAGAGCGAAAATGAAAACCAGGCTTCTCATCCCTCCAACAACCGAGACCGAGACAGAAACCGAGACCGAAAGCGTAATGTCTGAGACCAGAATGATCCTGGGCTAATCCATCAACAGATACAATGAGCAACAAACAAGTCAAGCTCCTTCAATGCAACATTGATAGAGGTAGAGCAGCACTGGACCTTCTGGAAGCCACTGCAGTGGCCGGCGGCGTGGACGTTCTCCTAGTCCAAGAACCCACGCGCAGTCGTGTCTCTAGTCCTGCATGGCTAACAGATAACCAGAAAGATGCTGCTATAAAAAAGATAAACCCGAACCTCAACTTCTACAACGCAAAAGCCGGAGATGGTTTTGTCTCGGTAGAACTGGACCACTTCATTCTGTATAGCTGCTATGTCTCCCCAAATATTGGGAAAGAGGAATTCAGAACATACCTGCAACGCTTGGCCATAAGCATATCATGCCAGAGGAAAGGCTGCATCATCGGAGGTGATTTTAACAGCAAGTCTACTTTGTGGGGGGCACCTGTAACAAACGAAAAAGGCGAAATACTTACCGAGTGGTTGGCATCTCTGGATCTCAACGTCATCAACTCCGGAGGTACTCCAACATTCGTAAGAGGCAACAGTGAGTCACATATTGACATAACAGCATGCTCGGACAACATCTCGAGAAGGGTATTGAACTGGAGGGTAGGGGGGGAGGAGACATTAAGCCTCCATCGCTACATTTATTTTGAGGCAGACTTCGCTAGGGAACAACAACTAACCAGGACGCCCACGACATCAAAAGGGTGGCACATGGACCCGGACAAGCTCCCGCAGTTTGCTGAAACCTTCGTAAAGATGGTAGATACCTGGAAGGAATGTCTTCAAAAAGACCTGAAAGCCGACAGCCTTACCAGAATCATCACAGAAGCCTGCGATGTAACATTCAAGAGGAAATCGTCGAACTCTAAACGGAAGAAAGTCTTCTGGTGGAACGGTGAAATCCGGGACGCCAGGAAAAGCTGTATTAAAGCAAGAAGAAAACTTAAAAGAGCCCGTAGGAGAGATCCTACCCAAGCAGAGGCACTTAAGGATGAATACACCCAATGCAGAGAAAACCTGAAAAGGAGCATCTTCAAATCTAAAGACGCCAAGTGGAAAGAGCTCATCGAAGAGGTAGACAGGGACCCATGGGGCAAAGCCTACAAGATTGTCACCGGCAAACTTGGGGGCCGATCCCCGATGAACCTGACTCCAGAAGATGAGATCAGAATCGCCAGAGAACTGTTTCCCAGCGACCAAGTTAGGGAGAAAGCGACTTTCCAGATAAACTCAGAGGACATTCCTTCTACTGAACCTGCAGAAATCTTTGAGGCGGCCAGGAGGATGAAACCTAAGAAAGCCCCTGGCATAGACAAACTTAATCCTGAGCTCATCAAGACAGTCGCTTCCAAGTTCCCGGATGTGGTTGCTGAGGTTTTCAACAGCGTCCTTAGAGCTGGAGAAATCCCTGAAATGTGGAAGACGGCAAAGTTGATCCTGATGGAGAAGAAATCGACCGACAGCAACGCGCCAAAGAAGTACCCCCTTGTGCCTGCTCAACTGCCTAGGCAAGCTCTTCGAGTCAGTGATAACTTACCGCCTGTCCAAGGAACTAGCAGAGAAGAGTCCTCTAAGTAAGAACCAGTACGGTTTTATACCAAAACGTTCGACCATTGACGCTATACAAGCTATAAAACGGAAAGTCAACCTCAACATGGAAACTCACCGTTCCAACCGCAAATTTCAACTACTTACCACAATAGACATCAAAAACGCATTCAATACGGCCTCCTGGAAGTGGATCACCGGAGAGCTGGAAAAGAAAGGAATCTCAACTTACCTGAGGAAGATCATAGAGAGCTACCTGGAAGACCGCTACATCATCCTTGGGGGAGGACAGAAGCTGCCCTGTACTCGCGGCGTACCCCAAGGGTCGGTCCTGGGTCCGACCCTCTGGAATATCCTTTACGACAGCGTCCTGAAGGAGTCTCTGCCGATGGGGGTGACGGTCATTGGCTATGCCGACGACACAGCCATCCTATCCGAAGCAAAGACTAAAGAAATGCTGCAAAGAAAAACGAACCAGGCATTAGCTCGGATAATCCAAAGCATCAAGGACAGAGACCTGGAAATCGCCCCTCAGAAGACAGAAGCAGTCCTCGTCTACGGCGGACGAAGGCTGAAAAACATAGAAATCGAAATAGAAAGAGACACAGTAAGGTCGAAAGAAAGCCTTATATATCTCGGAGTCACCATTGAGAGAAATTTCAGGATGGGTGCGCACATCAAAGCCGTCACCTCCAAGGGCTTGAGAGTTGCCAACACCCTTGCCAGGATCATGCCCAACACCAGGGGTCCATCTGAAAGCAAAAGAAAACTATTAAGATCAGTAGTGCTGTCGACCGTCCTGTACGCCTCTCAAATCTGGCAGGATGCGCTTCGATACCAAATACATAGAAAGACGCTTCAAAAATCAGCAAGAACAGCCTGTCTGCGTGTCTGCAGAGGCTACAGGACAATCTCCTACGAGGCTCTTGGTGTCATCTCATCAATGATGCCCATAGACCTGTTAGTCCAGCTCCGAACCAGAAACACCAAGGAGGAACTGGAAAGATGTCTCGTCACCTGGCAAGAAAGATGGGCCCAGACTACAAAGGGAATTTGGACCAAGACTTTGATTCCTGAAATCAAACCTTGGATACAAAGAAAACATGGCTTCCTGTCCTTTGAACTCACCCAATTCCTGAGTGGACACGGGAAGTTTGGATCTTACCTGAAAAAGTTCAAAATAGTAGACAACGACGACTGCGCCAGTTGCAGAGTTACCGACACCGTAGAGCACACATTCTTCCACTGCATCACCTTCGAACCGGAGAGGAGAGTCCTCGAGGCGTCACTGGGGGAGAGCTTCAGCGTGCAGAATGCTGTGGACCAAATGCTTGAATCTCAAATAAAATGGGACCATATTGATAAATATGTATGTGGGGTCATTACCCAAAAAAGGCAGCTTGAAGGGAATCAATCTCGCTAAAGCTGAAAATGCAGCCTGAGGTATTAATTTTAAAGTTCCGGGCTGTGGGCGGGAACCCAGAACATCCCTGGGTTTTTGCATGCCTGGGGCCCTTTCAGGGGTCCCCTCCCTCTTGGACGCACGGTTAACGTGCACCCTTGAGGGTGGTGTCCCCTGGGGGGCTCCAGACATGTTTTTATTGTTATTTTCTTTTCTTATTCCTATATTGTTATACTTACCTTTTCTACTCTGTAAATCCGGGGGCGGGGCAGGAGAAGGGAGTTTTAGTGGTTTACACCTAACGAGTACTGTAGGACCTGACTTTGACCGTGAGGGACCCAGCGCCTATGCCGCACGAGCGTCAGGCTCGGGACATGGGCGATGGAAGTCGTTAGGTCGTTCCACATAACCCAAGAGCAGTCAGAGGATGGGTGGCTGCCACCAATGTCTCATTGGTGGATGCGGCCCACCTCTGGCGGCTCCTCTTTCCGAAGGGAAAAGGGTATCCATAGCGGATTTCTTCCTCCTCGTGCCACGCCAACGGATCTTTTCTATATAAAAAAAAAAAAAAAAAAAAAAAAAAAAAAAAAAAAAAAAAAAAAAAAAAAAAAAAAAAAAAAAAAAAAACCTTCAAATCTTAACTTTCTCTTATCTTATCTTCTCTTCTTACCTTCTCCTCTCACCTACCTTCTCCTTCACCTACTTTCTCCTTCACCTACCTTCAAATCTTACCTTTCTCTTATCTTATCTTTCTCTTCTTACCTTCTCCTTCACCTACCTTCAAATCTTACCTTTCTCTTATCTTATCTTTCTCTTCTTACCTTCTCCTTCACCTACCTTCAAATCTTAACTTTCTCTTATCTTATCTTTCTCTTCTTACCTTCTCCTTCACCTACCTTCTCCTTCACCTACCTTCTCCTTCACCTACCTTCAAATCTTAACTTTCTCTTACTTATCTTTCTCTTCTTACCTTCTCCTTCACCTACCTTCTCCTTCACCTACCTTCTCCTTCACCTACCTTCAAATCTTACCTTTCTCTTATCTTATCTTTCTCTTCTTACCTTCTCCTTCACCTACCTTCTCCTTCACCTACCTTCTCCTGCACCTACCTTCAAATCTTACCTTTCTCTTATCTTATCTTTCTCTTCTTACCTTCTCCTTCACCTACCTTCTCCTTCACCTACCTTCTCCTTCACCTACCTTCAAATCTTACCTTTCTCTTATCTTATCTTTCTCTTCTTACCTTCTCCTTCACCTACCTTCAAATCTTACCTTTCTCTTATCTTATCTTTCTCTTCTTACCTTCTCCTTCACCTACCTTCTCCTTCACCTACCTTCTCCTGCACCTACCTTCAAATCTTACCTTTCTCTTATCTTATCTTTCTCTTCTTACCTTCTCCTTCACCTACCTTCTCCTTCACCTACCTTCTCCTTCACCTACCTTCTCCTGCACCTACCTTCAAATCTTACCTTTCTCTTATCTTATCTTTCTCTTCTTACCTTCTCCTTCACCTACCTTCTCCTTCACCTACCTTCTCCTTCACCTACCTTCAAATCTTACCTTTCTCTTATCTTATCTTCTCTTCTTACCTTCTCCTTCACCTACCTTCAAATCTTACCTTTTCTTATCTTATCTTTCTCTTCTTACCTTCTCCTTCACCTACCTTCTCCTTCACCTACTTTCTCCTTCACCTACCTTCAAATCTTACCTTTCTCTTATCTTATCTTTCTCTTCTTACCTTCTCCTTCATACCTTACCTTCTCTTCACTACTTTCTCCTTCACCTACCTTCAAATCTTACCTTTCTCTTATCTTATCTTTCTCTTCTTACCTTCTCCTTCACCTACCTTCAAATCTTACCTTTCTCTTATCTTATCTTTCTCTTCTTACCTTCTCCTTCACCTACCTTCAAATCTTAACTTTCTCTTATCTTATCTTTCTCTTCTTACCTTCTCCTTCACCTACCTTCTCCTTCACCTACCTTCTCCTTCACCTACCTTCAAATCTTACCTTTCTCTTATCTTATCTTTCTCTTCTTACCTTCTCCTTCACCTACCTTCTCCTTCACCTACCTTCTCCTGCACCTACCTTCAAATCTTACCTTTCTCTTATCTTATCTTTCTTTCTTACCTTCTCCTTCACCTACCTTCTCCTTCACCTACCTTCTCCTTCACCTACCTTCAAATCTTACCTTTCTCTTATCTTATCTTTCTCTTCTTACCTTCTCCTTCACCTACCTTCAAATCTTACCTTTCTCTTATCTTATCTTTCTCTTCTTACCTTCTCCTTCACCTACCTTCAAATCTTACCTTTCTCTTATCTTATCTTTCTCTTCTTACCTTCTCCTTCACCTACCTTCAAATCTTACCTTTCTCTTATCTTATCTTTCTCTTCTTACCTTCTCCTTCACCTACCTTCAAATCTTACCTTTCTCTTATCTTATCTTTCTCTTCTTACCTTCTCCTTCACCTACCTTCAAATCTTACCTTTCTCTTATCTTATCTTTCTCTTCTTACCTTCTCCTTCACCTACCTTCAAATCTTACCTTTCTCTTATCTTATCTTTCTCTTCTTACCTTCTCCTTCACCTACCTTCAAATCTTACCTTTCTCTTATCTTATCTTTCTCTTCTTACCTTCTCCTTCACCTACCTTCAAATCTTACCTTTCTCTTATCTTATCTTTCTCTTCTTACCTTCTCCTTCACCTACCTTCAAATCTTACCTTTCTCTTATCTTATCTTTCTCTTCTTACCTTCTCCTTCACCTACCTTCAAATCTTACCTTTCTCATACTTGGCGGCCAGTGCCTTGAACTAGTCACCATGCGGGTTCGATGCCGGCACTCCTCACTCCCAGCTCCTTCATCTCCGCCTCCCCGAAGTGGAGAATCTCCTCCACGCCTGCGTAGTCCTGGAAGAGAAGGATTACAGGACACGTGAACTATAAGGGTTGATATTGACACAAAAAATGAACATAGACACAAAAATAAAGGGTTGAATGGAAGAGATTGCCAAAGGCAATAACCCCGCCCTTTAGTTAGGACACATATTATGTATATATTTATTTATTTTTTTTCTTTATTTTTTTCTTCTATTATATTGTATTTTAATTTGTAATTTTTTGTGTTGTATTTAATATACAGGGTGGGGCAAAAGTCTGGAAACCCCTGAATAACTTTCGAATGGCTTCTTCGGTAAAATTGAAATTTTGTACAGTAAACCGGGCTAATAAGACCTTCTTTTAGAGGGGGGTCGATTTATGTTGGGGCCAGGCGGGCCAACTTCATTTTTTTAAATACGAACCCCCACCTTGTGATACATTTTTGAAAAGGTCTTTAAATAAGAAATACATTGGTGCAAATTTTATTTTTTTTAATATTAACTGTTTGCAAATGGCGTCCAACTTTGTGTATGCAGTAAAGTCTGGAAACCCCTGAATATCTTTCGAAAGGGCTTTCTCAGTAAATTTAAAATTGTGCACGGTAAGTTTAGGTAATTAGACCTTTCCAAAAATGTATCGCAAGGTGGGGTTTCGTATTTAAAAAAATGAAGTTGGCCTCCCTGGCCCCGACATGGGGGTCGGTAAAAAAAATCGGTCCCATTCTAATATAAGGTCTAATTACCAAGGATTACTGTACACAATTTTAAATTTACTGAGAAAGTCCTTTCGAAAGATATGCAGGGGTTTCCAGACTTTACTGCATACACAAAGTTGGACGCCATTTGCAAACTGTTTAATATTAAAAAAATAAAATTTGCACCAATGTATTTCTTTTTGAAAGACCTTTTCAAAAATGTATCGCAAGGTGGGGGTTCGTATTTAAAAAAATGAAGTTGGCCCCCCTGGCCCAGACATGGGGGCCGGTAACAAAAATCGACCCCACTCTAAAAGAAGGTATTTTTAGACCGGTTTACCGTACAAAATTTCAATTTTACCGAAGAAGCCATTCGAAAGTTATTCAGGGGTTTCCAGAATTTTGCCCCACACTGTATAGTCCTATCAATAAAGTGTAAATAAAAAAAAAAATAAAAAAAATAAATGAACAGAGAGAAGGATGAGAACGGGTGCCAAACAGTTTCTGTGAAAATGCCACGGAGGAAGTATTGAAGACAGAGCGCACGAATAGCTCAGTGGTTAAGCACTCGCTTACCATGCGCCGTATTCGATACCCCGCACGGACAAAAATTTGTATTCAAAATTTGCTTTCAGTTGTTTGTAAGGGATACCGGTGCGCTCGTGTTGACACAGCACCTAAATGGTAAGTATTGTGTCACCTCTCGCCCACCAGTGGGGAGGCATACAACGGGATGGGCAAGCTACAATACAGACCACAAGCGTCTACAGCAGTTTTAAAATAGGCTGTGAAACACTCATCAAAAAAAAAAAAATAGTTTTTCTCGAACAGTTTTAGCAATATTTCGAAACGAATTTACCCCCTTTGAAATGGAGAAAACCCTGGCTGTTATTCCTCAATTTGAGTGTTTCGGGGGGAAAAAAATTAAGAACCAAAACGCTGTACGACAACGCCTCATTGTGTAGAATAGGGTTATAAGGAAAATAGGGGATTTTGTAAAGTAGGGTTATAAGGAAAATAGGGGCATTTTGTAGAGTAGGGTTAGGAAAATATAAGGCCATGCCTCGGGTTCAGCCAGATGTCTCATCTTACCTGGAAAAGACTGGCGTACTGATCCAGCTCCAGGATCAGGAGCCACTGAGCTATGTCCAGATGAGGACTGGAGTATCCGGTCGCCATCTTGGACTTCCGGGTCAGCGAATTCATGGACGGAAACCGAAAGCTCCATACTATGCCTGAAACAGTTCAGAGAGAAAGCATTGTTAGCAAAGAGGCAGGTTACAGGTAACAATTAGAACCCCGGCAATACTAAAAAAGAAAAAACAAGAGGTAATTGTGCCCCGGAACCGTTTTCGCATTACTTCAGGGCAATTTACCTTTACATCCATGCCATTCCTGAAACGAAACACTCGGTTAGAATAAACCGGACTAAAATGGGATTTATAGAGTCCTTCTTTCAGTATCTAGAGTTTGATTCATAATAATTATGCATTAATTCATACTAGAAATGCGTGATAATTTTCATTGTGTATGAGGTAGGACTTGAGAAAATCCTATCTTTTTCATTTTTGTCTGGGAGTGCTGCAGTTCCGCTGCTGCTTAGCACCGGCCGCGCCTGCTAATGACATTCATCAGCTAATGACAACAGATGTCATCAGCTAATGACAGACATGTACGTATTGTAATAGATTCTGTTACACCCCTAAATATATAACTAAAACTAGTCGGAAAGACTACCCATAAAAAAATAAAGAAAAAAAAAAAAAAAAAAGGAATTACTATCACACCCAGTATTAGATTTTTAAAGGATAATAAAACAATTAAGGACAATTGAAACATGGCTGTGGTTTACAATTCATTAAATACATATGAGGCATTATACTCAAGGCCTAATGAAGGGAGATGAAGCTGATTTTTAATGAGAGTTGATTTTGATTCGCTTTGATTTGATGCAGTTAATTTTCGTTGGATGTTTATTAGTTAATTTTTAATTAAAATCAGGACAAAGATAGTTGTATTAAGTAGTTGTAATATTTTTAAGTTGCATATATTTTTATTTCTTTTATATTCTTCCTGAATGGCTCAATCGTATGTATTGGGATTGATTCTAATCTAGTCCCAAGCTAAAATATCTAAGGTTAGTTTGAATATTAATAATAATATTAATTTAAAAAATGACTGCTCTATCTAACTAAAAGGAGGTTATGAAATTCACACACACACACACACACACACACACACACACACACACACATACCAGTAATTAAAAAATGGTTCTTTTTTTCATATCCATATTTCAAATTTAAATCAACACATTATGATAACTTTCAGTCTCATGAGAATTTTGCTCATTAAAAAGTTCAATTTGATTGACTTGTTTTTTAGCTAGAATATGCTCCGAGATATTTCTTTTTTTTTCTGGTGTTGCTATGTTAGTATCATGGAGAATATTCCTATTGATATTAGGCAAAATTATATCAACATCAATATTATTATTCAATTAAAATTCGAATTTTTCAAATAATCAAAACTGGATGAATAATATTATACAATATGTATGAATACCTCTTTTGAACTCTCTCAGTTCCAAGTCCGTTCGACGGTTCGTGAAGAATATTTTTAATTTTAAATTAGTTCCTTTATTTTGACTTATCCTCCTATCAAAAAAAAAAAAAAAAAAAATCGTAAACTTAAGTTGAGATTATTAATAGTGACAAATAACTACATAGTACGAGTTACTCAGGAAGAAACCGTCCTAAGTAGCTTGATCGATAAGGCGGCGGACTTGTAACCTGGAGGTCGGTGGTTCAAGTCCCGGTTTCAGCGTAGATTTAGAAAAGCGAATTAGAGTAGTTGTGATATCACGAATGTGATTAACACAAATATGATAACTAAAAAAAAACTACTCAGGACGAAGGTTTTTTCCTCGCTGGAAATCACAACAGCTCTGAATTTTGTGTTAATCTAAAAAAAATATAAACACAATATATAATTATTTTCAGAGGAAAGCTTATACACATCATTTCAGAAGCCTTCAAGGTTTTTTTTTTTTTTTCCTTTAAAAAAAATTACTCAGAAAATCCTAAATTTATTTGTTTTTTAGCGTCGCTCTGGAATTTTATAAAGTTCAAAACTCAGAAGGGAGAAGGGGGGGAGGGGTAGCCTGTTCGTCGGGTTCCTATTGATCCTGGAATTATTATTATTATTATAAAAAAGTTTCATGATAAAAATACGGATAGCCAGTCGATGGCATGTCGACTACACCGTTTCTCATTCAGTCACTCAAGTTAAGCAACATCCAGCGAGGCTAGGACTTGGATAAGTGACTGGTTTGAGAATTTCCAGCGATAGGAGGTTAAAACTCCCGTCTTGTTATGACCCATGCAATTGAAAGCGAAGTTAAACCAAAAAATTAAATAAAAATACGAATAATAATTTATTATAAACTCTTATACAAGTGTAATATAATTATAATAACAGAACTCTTTATTGACAAGAATGATGTTGACAAAGGGCGTGATTATTGCCTGAGGCCAATAAATCATTAAATAGATACATTAAGTAGGTAGAACTCTTGATCATTAAAAAGATATTTTGTGATCACAATAATGTTTATTTATAGGGCAACATGTTTCTTTTTCACAACATATAGTTTGCGAAGTAAGTAATAATAACTTATATTATACTCGTATTCTAAATAAAGGATATATTATATTATATAAGAAGTACAATAATAATCCGTCTGACGCCTAGCCTTTTAAGCGGATTTTGAGAATTTTTAGGAGGAAATTTTTACTCGCAATAAAAGTTCCGCTGGATTAAAAAGATATTGAAAACTCTCTATCTCTCTCTCTCTTACTCTCACTATCTCTCCCTCTTACTCTCTCTTCCTTGGTAATTTCATCTTCCTCATTCCTAGTTTTTTCTATCTCCCTCCCTCTATCTCTCCCTCTCCTCCCTTTCTCTTTCTCCGTCTTCCCTCAAATCTTTCTCTCTCCATCTTTACCAAACATCTCTCTTTTTACACCCTTTCTCCTCTCTCGCTCTCTCCCTTTCCCTCTCTCTCTTATTCTCTTTTCCTTTCTCTCTATCTCTCATTCTCTTTCCCTTTCTCTCTCCCTTACAATATCTCATTCTCATGTTCCCTCCTTCAGACATTCTCTCCCTCTTCTTATATCTCTCTTTTTACAATTGCTCTCTGTCTCTTTCTATCTCTCCTTTTTCTTCCAAAGTTCAAAGTGGTTTAAGAAGTTCTCAGATTTAGAGATAAGCCCCTGGATTAGGGTCAGCACACAGTGTTATAAACAATGTGTTTAGATTTAAGTCGTTTTGAATGTGTTCGCGTTCGCTTTCGTGCTATTAAGTTTTATTAGTTTGTTCTTTATGTGTATAGTTTGTTATTAACTTATTTTATAGTTTCCTAAATTCTCAGCTTCTTGAGAGAAACAAAGGCACTTAATTTGTTAGGATGATACTGTTATAAATGGAGAGAGTGATAAGAGAGAATTTTCCATTATCATGGAAAGAAATGATAGATAGAATTACGTCCATCACTATAGAATCTTTTTTTTTCTTCTTCTATTTTTTATGTAACTTAAATTGTCTTCTTTTTTTTTTCTCTCTTTTATCTTTTTTTTATCAAGGGTGGTGCGGAAGAGAATACCGTTGGCATTAGCACCGCCCTTGATCAAGTTTTGATTTATTTTTGTCCATTTCTATTTATGTATATATTCTAGGTAAATAAAACTTGATCTAATATGTTTAATAATAATAATAATAGAATCGTATACAAATCAGTCATGTTACTATAGAATTGTTCTTTCATTCGGACCTTAATAATCTTATATGGAAAATGAGACCCAAATTTCCAATAAATAAATTATTTACCTATAATACTTAATCCTTTGTTTTAAAATAAACATAGAGGTATATAAAAAAAATACAACATCATTATTCATTATCATACCAATATAATGTGATTCACAAATGCATAAAACACTAGAGCACTCACATAGCATTAAGGAATAAGGAATGAAAGTCTCCCTCCTATTACAAAATGACAGCGGTACCCCTATTATTACAAGAGAATACGAGACACTTTACAAAATCTTTTGTTATAACAGCAAGAGGACACTTTACAAATGATTGTATTAAGGACAATAGCATAAGGAATCTTCATTATGTTTAATGAAGCAAACATAGATAGCAACATTTGTGAAACTTGTATGTTTATGTTGCGTTATTTTGAAAGCTTTTCTTGTTCGAAAACATCATTTATTATAAGATTTCTTAATTTATGGTTAAGGCTTAAAGTTGACTTTCGTCTGAATATACTGATAGCTAAACCTTAGAGCTAAAGAAAATGATGTAGAATATTATAATAATAATAATCATACTTTGATGGAAGGTAACCACCAGGCGAGGTTATTGCTCAGAGTCTTTTGTTGCATCCGTGTTGAGCACACTAAAGAAAGAGGATTTTGTTAAATGAAATATATAATATCAATTGAATTAAAAAAAAGTCTGGAAATTGACTGTTGTAAAATTAGAATATAATACCTACCTACAAGTTCTCAGTCTTATTATTACGTGGTCACAAACTCAAATTAACAAAGAAACATTCATGCAGTGGGTGGAATTCTAACCAACGGATCCCTATGCTGTTGGCATAATGAGACTACCTGTCTTGCGCTGACAATCTTTTTTTTTTTTTTTTTTTTTTTTTTTTTTTGAATTTACGGATATCGCATCCATTTAAACAATATCGCGGGTAATCTAAATAAAGTACTACTTATACTTATACTTAATGCTACCTGGATTACCAGACTAGCGCGTGAACCACTTGCCTACTAGTGCACATATTATAATTACATAGGTATTTAGGTATCTACCTATTATTAGGTAATAGCTTCATGTACCTAATAAAAACATTGTGTTAAGAATTGTTTGAATGATAATGATGTATTAAGACCGACCTCAGTACTCCCAGTAGCTGGATCCATAAGGCAGACTCGTAACCTGGAGGTCGGTGGTTCGAGTCCCAGGACTCCCAAGTTTAGCAATGATTAAATAATAGAGCAAGTTCAAGTAATTGTTGTGAGATGATGAAGGAAGCTAACTCAAGCCTGGTGCTTAAATACTTTTAATGGTTACTTGAGAAATGTTGTGATTTATCAAGTTAAAAATGTCAACTATACTGACGTTGAGAGGCACTGTTGGATAGTGTGCTTCTCCCATTGTAGCTATGTTGCATAACCTTCCAGATGAAAAAGTTGTCATACTTTATTTATTTATTAAAAAAAAAAAAATATTGTCAAATCATATCGTGATTTCCAATATGAGAACTATATGTGTAGGAAAATCTTAAGATTATTATAATCTTTAGATTTTTTTATAAAAGAAGTTGAGCTTTATTATTTGTTTCTTTCCACTTCTCTAAAAGAAGAGAAATTTCAATAAAGTTTCAGATAAAATAAATTTAATAATCTCAAGAAAACTGTTGACAGTCTGATTACATTTGAGAACATTAGAAAAGTTAAAAAGAAAGAAGAATTTATATAAAGGAATTACTAAATAAATAAAACTTTAAAAAATAGAAGGAAGGAGAAAATGTATGTTTTATTTTATATACCTACCTATATATGATTAAATTCAAATTCCTATAGAAAATTATGCCAACGTGCAAAACGTGTGTGAATTTTAAGTAACTTTAAATTTCAAATTGGAAAAAAAGCAGATAACTGCTAATCTGTACCAAGTGAGAGTAATGTATGTAGAAAAGCTTTCAGTATACAGTACTATACAGGGTGTTTAAGTATTTTTGAAAAGTGCAACGACCGACACCGTCGGCGTCATCAATTGGGGACGTGCACGGGGAACTCAAACACGTTAGGTACTAAAATAGCGACTCTATAAATTGTCTGACGTCTGTCCGGTATAGCTCAGTGGTAAAGACGGCTCTCTGTGAATCCAGATATTCCAGAGGTCGTGGGTTCGAAACCCAGCCGGGACATGACAAGTTATCCTCCCAGTTGGGATTTTTACCACATAATAATACGTCTTGGGCTTACTGCTCGAATAATGGGACTTTAATAGTCCTAATCGGGCAGTATTAATAAGGCGATATTATTATTATAAATCCCAGTTTTGTCAGCTTTTTGTTGCAGCGGCCCTAAAATATATTCCCACGGGCCGCGCCTAAAATCCAAAGAAGATGTCAGGTGTGTGTGTGCCAACTTGAATCACCTTATCTTCGATATTGAATTAATGCACGTCTGCTAATTTTATTAGGTTCAACACTATTATTCAAATACACCCTGTAGTATCCAAGGAAAAATTCAGGCGAGTAGGTACTTACAAAAACAAATCTCACAAATCCATCGATTAAATCGATTCAGGAGAGACAAAATTTTCAATTTATACCACTAATGCCTTCGCTAATAACAAAATCTACATCGTCTCGAAAAACGAAATAAATTCCACTTCTAGAGTGATATTTATCTTGAAAAAACCGACTTAAATTAAATAAATTACACAAAAGTAAGATATTTCTGTTGAAAACGACGAGCCCAATAAATTTCCTTCCTTGTGAGCCCCGAATTCCCAGGAGATGTTTGTTTGAATTACATTCGAATTTATTGAGCTCCTAAAATCTCACTCCCACAATCCACGATATTTTTTTTATAGGAGTGAATATTTTTTGTCAACAATGTTTATACAGTGTGACTCTCAGAGCTTCCACCTCATGCACAGCTGCATAATTGAGAAACTTTACAAAAAAAAAAAAAATAGTAAAGAGCCACGCTCGCGTTGTTTCCTGGTTGAAAGGTTATCCTTAGCCATTCAGCGAGGAATCAGTGCGAGTGTATTGGGCTCTTTACCTTCCACTGAGCCAATGGAAGAAAAATTCTATTTGTAATAAGAAGTTGAGTGATGTTAAAAGAGATGAAAAGGGAAAGAAAGAAAAGGCAAATAAAAACGTTTATGAATTTACCGGAAAAAACTTTAAAACTAATGTGAAATATGAAGGCCAATATCTCTTTGGTATAGGTAAGTAGCTAGGTACTAGGTGGGTTTCTCTTTATTGTGGTTTATAAGTACCAAAATTTGTTTTTTACTTTCTATTACCAATCATGTACAGAAAGCCTGAGTGTCGATGGCGCGTTGAATGCACCAGTTCTCATAGGATCACCGAAATTAAACAACGTCCAGCGAGGTAAAGACTTCGTGATGCTGGCATTCTGGACCAACGTAGTCTGGGTGAGATTCATTTGGGTAGCATGTTTGTGAGTTTCCTGCGAATGGTTCGTAACACCCCCGTCGTGATATGATGATGTAGTTGAAAGCGACCGTTAAAACCAAAATTAAAAAAGCTCCAAAATCTGTTTTTTTTTTATCTCCTCTTATATCATAGCTCATACCTATTCATATTCAGGTACAATGGGCATCTTCTGTTCTGTATATCTGTTCGCGTGTCTATTTCCTATCTCATGAGAAGATCAGCTCTCCAGATCTTAATATACCTGACGAAATCGACAACCAAATAGCAATAAAAATCAATCAACTGATGTCGAATGGTATTTGGTAGAGATATCAAATTAACATAAGATTAATTCAAACTTTGATCTTATCATGTGAGATCACGCCCAGCGAAACTTAGTAATGTTATGAATCCATTTTAATTCATTAATCCAGTCAGGACCGATGTTTTGGGTTGCTTACTAATGTGGGTACCCAGAATTCCCAGAACATCTAGATTGTGTAGTCCTAGCAATATGAGATACTTTATAGAAGGTGATATTTTGTGAAATATTATAATAATGACAAAATAAATAAAGAATAATAAATAAAATCCATGTAGGTATTACTGTAAGGTTCTACTAGGCTAAACGCCCATCGGCTAATGTATATACTTGTTTTTATTGTTATTTAATAAATAAAACATTTGATTTTCTCTTATAATAGGTCATGAACTGGTGATTGGTGATGATTCTTCTGGACTGACAGGACCCTAGACACTCATCTGGCCGTCCATACAATCGTTTCACCACCATGAGTGATGCAGTAATCCATGAATATCTCACGGACACGGAATTATCGTCAAGTCTCAAACCTCTCCATGAATTCCTGAATCCAGACCTGAGGCCAGGCTGAAATTTATTGGAACCCATGTCCGATAAACCCACTCGTCTATTGCCAAGGCAGATTTATACACCGTGCCGGGGTCCAAATTGTTGCACCTATAGTTCATGTTCGGAAGATTTACATAGAAAATTATTCCTCAGGATTTCAACTCGCCTTGAGGATTTGAATAATCCTTCTTGTGCTGTTAGAATTATTCAAGATACTGGATATAGGTCTTATCCGAAATAGATTAGCAGTTGGGTGGAAGAGATTGCCATAGGCAATAACCCCGCCCTTTAGTTAGGACATAATGTATATACATATTGACATAATGTATTTTTTTTTTTCTTCTTGTATTATTAATACTGTCAATTTTTACATTTAATTTTTAACATTATTTGTCTGTATATTTATGTAAATGTTTTACTAATAAAGAGTTTCTAAACAAATAAAATAAATGAGCAGTCCTTTCCGAGTTCCCAGACTAAATCCAAAGTTAGAGCCATCGCCATCGCATCATTCCATGTGAGTGTGAAGTCACATTGAAAGACTCGTTTTGGTCAACTGCATGGTCATATCACGACGGAGGTTCTAGCCTCCATTTACTGGAAACTCACAAACCAACTACTCAAATTAACCTTACCCAGCCTTAGTGGGACCGTATATAACCAGGAATAGTCACGTTGGAAGACACGACTTGCGCCGCGGTCCAGCTGAGTGCAACATTTAGTTGCAAAAGTTTATAATAATACTCTCAAGTGGAAGGTAACCACCTGGCGAGATTAGTGCTCAAAGCATTTTCTACCACCTAACCCTCAGAGTCTTATTATTATGTGGTCACAAACTCAAATGAATGAGGAAAAATTCATGCACTGGGTGACATTCGAATCAACAACGGATTCCTACGCTAAATGAATAAGACTAGCGCGTTACCCACTTGACCAAAACCAGGTTTCGCATTGTTTTTGTAATATTCTATGGAAAATGTTGCAGAGCCTTGTGATCCAATTCTTAGTCAGATCAGAAAGAGTAGAGCATTCAACGTCGTGAAACTTTTAGAAACTTAGCGAGACAAAATATTGCTCTCAGCAGAAATAAAATTAGCAGGAATTTCAAAATTCCGTAAACAATTCTTTACTCCATAAGTGCATACTCTACCCTATCAGACCCAAAATTATAATTATACAATACCATCTCAGATGTTATGCATGTTAGTACTGTGTTTTTTTTTTGTTTGAATCATTAAAAAAAAACCATACCACCCACAAATCAGGCGGCTAAGAAGTCATAAATCTGTTTCAAGATCAAGATGCCGCTAATGTTGCGTGACGCCAACATTTGTGAGCTTATGCTGTGAGTTTCTTTACTTTCCTCAGCAATATGCACTAGAGGGGTAAATCAAACTGAATCATTTGGCAACTACGGATATTCCTTATATCCTTATGTTTCAATACTCATAAATATTAAAAACAAAATGCTATGAGCCGGATTAACAAATAGTAAATAGGATCACCACAAAAATTAAGCTAAATTCAGTATAAATCAGTATAAATAGAAAAAACACTGCCAATTATGGACACAATACTTCCTCGTAATGGTTTCACATTGTGTACACGTGCGAATTTTGAGTTTTTATACTAAATTACTTGTATCTCTGAAACGGCTGAACCGATTTTCTTCAAATTTGTTTTATATGGTAAAAAACCGTTTTTTCTACATTCTAAATTCCACAAAAAAATTCTGTATCGGCAAGTCGTGGTTCTTATTTTTTTACTTTTTTGTCCAAAATTTCGGATTTTCTTAAATATCAGAGTCAAATTATAATTAATTTCAATATAAATATAAATAACCTATGTAAAACAATAATATGCATATTCTTACAAAATTTTATCAAAATCGGGTGTACCGTTCACGAGATATAAGCGTTTAAGTAAAAAGTTAGTGGTCAGGCGCATGGTCTCTTTCACCCAGAGCCGCTAGTACGAATTCGATGAATTTAAAATGGGACCATTTACAGAATGTCTCCTAGATGTGTGCAAAATTTCATCAAAATCGGTCGAGTAGTTTCCGAGATTTGCGCGTTACAAGGAATCGTTTTAACAGACAGACAGACCGACAGACCGACAGACAGACACAAAACCAAATTTGCTCAGGAGGTTATGAAACGTCCAGAAATATGAAAAAAATTGAAATCGGAGCAAAAAAATATTTTTTTTTTACAAAAACGAACACAATACTTCCGATTTCTAATATTAGAAATTTCTCGGAAGTAAAACACTGCCAATTATGGACACAATACTTCCTCGTGATTGCTTCACATTGTAAACACGTGCCAATTTTGAGATTTTATAGAAAATTACTTGTATCTCCAAAACGGCTCAACCGATTTTCTTCAAATTTGTTTTATATGGTAGAATATCGTTTTTTCTACATTCTAAATTCCACAAAAAATTCTGTATCGGCAAGTCGTGGTCTTTATTTTTTTAATTTTTGTCAAAAATTTCGGATTTTCTTAAATATCAAAGTCAAATTATACTTAATTTAAAAATAAATATAAATAACCTATGTAGAACAATAATATGCATATTCTTACAAAATTTCATCGAAATCGGGTGTACCGTTCACGAGATATAAGCGTTTAAGTAAAAAGTTAGTGGTCAGGCGCATGGTCTCTTTCACCCAGAACCGCTTGTATGAATTCGATGAATTTAAAATGGGACCATCTACAGAACGTCTCCTATATGTGTGCAAAATTTCATCAAAATCGGTCGAGTAGTTTCTGAGATTTGCGCGTTATAAGGAATCGTTTTAACAGACCGACAGACCGACAGACAGACACAAAACCAAATTTACTCAGTAGGTTATGAAACGTCCAGAAATATGAAAATTTTTGAAATCGGAGCAAAAAAATATTTTTTTTTTACAAAAACGAACACAATACTTCCGATTTCTAATATTAGAAATTTCTCGGAAGTAATTGAGAAGTTGTACTAGCATTGTACAATGTACAATTGTACATACATGAATATCAGAAAATACCTGGACAACATCAGCAGGTAATAGTTCTGAATATCCATGCCATCAACTAACCATTCGTCCCTCAACTGAAGTTTCAACACAGCGAAAAACACAAGAAGGTCAAACTTGCGGGAAGATCTATCTTATCTTGGTTGGGAAATCGGTTGGGAAATATTGTGTCACTTCACGCCCATCAGAGGGAGCAGACATACTACGGGATGCGTATTCATTTTCTACCAATAACGGTTATTGAGATACAGGATGAAACATTCTTGTTATGGTGTGAGACTTTAGGCTCACCCTGTATAGTGCCATCATTAAGATATATGTACTAGTCCATTGTACCAGATGACCAAATCCGTGCTGAATCTACACCGCATGACGTAAGCCCTCCAATTACTGTCATGACTTCACCATACTGATGTCAGCGTCTGTCAGCACTGTTACCAGTACTAGAGATCCTGATTTATCTATAATTACATTTTTTACCTACCTCATGGCGGACCATTGAGCGATTTTCAAAGCGGTATATTACTTCCAGAACGTGCAGTGTACACTATTCAAACTAATCATTAAATATGAAAATGTAAAAATGTGTAATTTTCAAAGCGGTATCTTATGACTTCAGTATGCTACATTCACAGCGATAATTGCAAAGTGCCCAGCATTGATGCAGTGTGCAAAACTTAGATTGCTATGATTGCATTAAGCAATTTTGAAATTGCTATCTTCAGTGATTAAGGAGAACAGTAGAGATGACACTTCAATGGAAGATATAACTTCGAAGATCGTATTTTACCTCCTAAGTGTCCTAGGTAGGTACTGAACTATTAACCCTACAGTGCATAATGTTACATGTTACACGTACGTAACAAGTTACTTTTACAACCCTAGCATGAACTGCGATTTTTTATTAGTGTTGGCTGTGTTCACACACAATGTTGATATGTTTGAGAAGTGAGCTCTGAAGATTTCTTTTTGAAAATATTGTTTACAAATTGTTATCACTCATTCCAGTCGACAACAAAGAACTCATTCAAGAACAAAAAATTCAAATAGGTACATGATTAAAATAACCTCACAATGCATAGTGTTACACTAGTGTAACAAGATTTTTTTTGGCGAAGAACGGTCGAAAACAGTCGAATTGATTTTTTTCACTATTTTTCCCGATATGTACGACCTAAAATATAACAAATCTCAAAATTTCATCGAAATCAAAAAATTCATGCATTGTAGGGTTAATTTACCATGCACCGCATTATCCGGAACCGCATTCTCAATGAATCTCAATGTTTTACATTTATATTGTTTTGCATTCGAGACTCATTTATGGAAAAAGCCATTTTTATCTTAATATATAAAATTAATTAATTCTTATTAATTAATTGTCAACAGAACTTCGAAAAAGCAAGACCAAATGACTCCCAATTTGTCACGGGGTCTATTGGTACTAAGGTGCGTACTAATAAAGGATTTTTAAAAATTCTAAATAGGACGAGTGAAAACCTCAACGTCGACCAAGTGCCGGGTTGTAGCTATTAGTTAAAAACATGAGAAGGTACAGCCGACCTCAGTAGCTTGATCGATAAGGCGGCGGACTTGTAACTTGGAGGTCGGTGGTTCAAGTCCCGATTTCAGCGTAGATTTAGTAAAGCGAGTTTGAGTAGTTGTGATATCACGAAAGTGTTTAACACAAATATGATAACTTTACTTACTTACATTAGAAGGTACTGCTGACCTAATTATGTAGGCGCTGCATCAACTCGAACACACGGAAAACATCCCTTCGTTTGGAAATAACATTTTCTCAAATCTCCAATTATTATTTCAGCTCTGGGATTCGAATCCAGGACTTTTTGCACGACAAGCAAGTGTCTTACCCCTGAGTTAATGTTGCGCTCAAACAATTCAAACTTCACGCTACAACTGTCTGTCTAGGTAGCTCAGTGGTCAAGGCGTCGGACTGGTAATCCTGAGGTCGCGGGTTCGAAACCCAGCCGGGACATGACAGCTATCCTCTCATTTGGGATTTTGAACACGTAATAGAAAATATGTCCTGGGCTTGCTGCTGAAGTAATGGGACTCATAAGTCCTAAACTCGAGTATTTTTTTTTTATTATTTAAGAATCCTCATTAGTCCTAATCGAGTAGTATAAATAGAACGAAATTATTATTATTACCACAGTCAATACCAGCGCTATCTAAGGATGTGTCACAATTAATAGTCACACGTTCCAGAGCCCATAACGCACCTGTCACTACACCTACTCCTATCCAGTGTCTCTTATCACACAGCCCACTACACTCCCTAGTCACTACAGTATGATAGGGAGCAATATTACACCATTTTAGTGATAAAAAGGAGCCATATTGAACTGTTGCCGTAATTTAACAGCTTGTCTTGAACTGAATGTTCAAAAATAGCACTATTAGATATGCGTATACATTATACTTTATTATTATTGGCATAATGGGACTACTTGTTTTGCGCTGACAGTATAAATAAAGCACTATTTATATTATTATTGTTTATTATTGTAATCTAAGTAGTAAAAGAGGCCGAGTGATGGGCGAGAAGTGACACAATACTTGTGACACAAATAAGGTGCTGGGTCCACACGAGCGCACCAGAAGGTATCCCTTACAAACAACTATAACCAACTTTAGACTATATTTATTTTTTTGTCTTCTCGGGGAATCGAACCCGGGACCTTTACCATGACAAGCGAGTTCTTAACCACTGAGCTAATTACGCTCTAAATTTTGAAATAATAATAACACTCCTTAGTGGAAGGTAACCACCAGGCGATAATGCTTAATGCATTTTCTACCACCCTAACCCTCAGAGTCTTATATTATTATGTGGTCACAAACTCAAATTAGTGAGGAAAAATGCACGCACTGGGTGGGATTCGAACCAACGGATCCCTACGCTACCTGGATTACCAGACTAGCGTGTTAACCACTTGGCTACCAGTGCACCGCCAGATAATTGCTTATGGAATTTCGAAATCCCTGCTTTAACTATCCTAAACTGAACATTTTACACACCGTAGTGATGAGTACATACGTATGATTCGTATGTACATACGAATAATGACATCATGTCATGATTGTACAAAAAGGGAGAGAGAGAGAGAGAGAGAGTCCGTAATTTTGATTTATCACATTGAATTCAAAGTGTTCAAAATTATCTCTCCCCAAATCACACACAGAACTCTACTTTCAAATAACACTCACTAAATCATTCAGTTTGTAACATACCCTTTCCCTTGCAATCAGTAATTCTGCCATACATAAGTACATATACATATTTATACATACCTAATATACATATAATATATACTCGTGAGCAAATTATGCAAATTAGAGGGAATTTCAGCTGACCAGCGTTTGACTGTGTGGAGCAATAGCATTTTTTTAATATTATTAATAGGGGAAATGTAAGTTGAGGAATCGTTTGGTTGTGAAGGCCCAAGGTTTTAGTGTATAGGTATGTATTTAGTTTAAATGCAAATTTATGTGTAGGTACGCACTGATTTATCTCATCGAAAAAAAGAAACGGAAAAACTAGGAAAAACATTTCGGCCGTGATTCAAACTCGCGACCTCCGGGCCGGTAATAAATCTCTATAAAAAGAAAATATTAGACGCCAACCTGGTCGGTTTCGGTTAATTTAGCCATTTTTTCCAACGTTGCAAATTTTATGACTAATGATTGGCAGTGTGGCACTCCCAAAAATTCTGCTTTCATAAACTACTTGTGTAGGCGAATAGTAAGAAAAAATGATTTTGATCAATGAATAAAATATTATTTTTTCATTATTGCAACATAAAAAGCGGAGTAAATTGTTGCTTTTTTATAGAGCTATTAATGAAAAAGATTTATAGATTAGATCTTTTCGATACAACGTCATTAAGATCTGTCATTTGAGTGAATTAGAATATTACATGTGTCATAGGCATTTAGATTGGGCGTTTGCTCTGTTGATAATTTGCAAAGCAGTTTTTAATTATTTTTTTTTTTTTAATTTATAGGGAATCGAGATGAGTATTTTGCCCTCTATTCGCAGATAATTCACAAACCAGCTACCCATATTAACCTCACTCAGCCTCGATTAGGCCGGAAATAGCCAGCAAGTCCAGCAACACGAGATTCACGAAGGTTTGAGTTTGAATGGTCACCCATTCAAGCCTTAACCTCTCTGGACGTTGCTTAAAGTCATTCCAATCGTGGCTTTTCAGTATTCAGCTGGACCTTCTTTAAGCAAAAAGGTGAGATATTTTCACAGCTCTGAAAGTGATATCATTTTAATCTCAAAGAAATTTGAATTTCAATTAAGCAGGTGGGACGAGTAAACTCAAAGAAAAAGTGGGAATTTATTCATTAAATTTTATATTCATGAAAATGATTTTCATAATGATGGAACAGAGTTTAGAGTTCAAATTGAAAATATTAATCAGTTAGCCTATGGAGCTATGGAACTCATCTTTGGATTATAATTATTACTACTACGAGAAATTTCTAATATTAGAAATTAGAAGTAACAATACTTCTAAAAAAAAATTTCGTTTTATTTCTAAGTTCGTTTTTTTAAAATATTTTTTTGCTCCGATTTCAACTTTTTTCATATTTCTGGACGTTTCATAACCTCCTGAGCAACTTTAGTTTTGTGTCCCTCTATCGGTCTGATAAATATATTCCTTGTAACGCGCAAATCTTGGAAACTACTAAACGGATTTTAATGATTTGACACGTTCTGTAGATGGTCCCATTTTAAATTCAATTTCGCACTAACGACTAACGGTTCAGGGTGAAAGAGACCATGCGCCTGACCACTAACTTTTTACTTAAACGCTTATATCTCGTGAACGGTACACCCATGTTTGATGAGATTTTGTTTGTATACATAATTATGCATAGTCTACATCGGCGTTTTACAATTCTTTTTTTAATTAATTATAATTTAACTCTGACATTTAAGAAAATCCAAAAAAATTGACAAAACAGTGAAAAAATGAGGTCTTCAACTTGCCGATACAGATTTTTTGTAAAATCTAGAATGTAGGAAAAATATAAACAAATTTGAAGAAAATCGGTGAAGTAGTTTTGTAGATACAAGTGATTTAGTATAAAATCTCAAAATTGGCTGGTGTATATTACAATGTGAAACAATCACGAGGAAGTATTGTGTCCATAATTAGCAGTGTTTTTTTTAAATACATGTACAAATAATTGAACATTGATTAAATACTCTTTAGTGGAAGGTAACCACCACACGAGGTTAATGCTCAAAGCATGTTCTACCACCCAACCTAAACGACAATATACCCAACTGACTTCCCACCAAATAATTTATTCCTCATCCCAGCTAGAGTGTGAAAATAATAATCAAAACATCTTCCTCTCCAAGGAAATATTAATCACCGCAGCTGCGGGCAAAAGCTTCTCAGGAAAATTGCAGACTGGGAAGACCTTGAAAGAAGGATGGGCAGATTTTTGGCTCTGCTATGAATTGATCCTTGAGGGCTTCAAAATCAATTTGCAATCCTTCAGTCAAAACTCCAAGCCCACACTCGACGAATATTTATACATTGAGGAATAAGCATAATAATAAAGTTTCACACTAAGTTGAGGTCGAATTATAAGAGAAGATTAATTTTGATAAGCAGCCAGGCTTAATTTTGATAAGCAGTCCCTCAAGTCGGGCTGTAGTACGCTGTGATTGGTCCGATTTCAAAGTGTATTAAATTTACGATATCTCCAATATCTTTGTGCAGTTAATATTATTTTATATGCACATATTTTTACTCGCTGTACATTTTTGTTTACATGATTTATTTGTGTAATTAGCTTAACTTAATTTGTTTTACGGAGCATAATTGTTTAGTTTTCCTTTGTACATTTTCGTTTACATGTTTTATTTATAATAATAATATCGCCTTATTTATACTGCCCGATTAAGACTATTAAAGTCCCATTATTCCAGCGTTAAGCCCAAGACATATTATTATGTGGTAAAAATCCTAATGGGGAGGATAACTTGTCATGTCCCGGCTGGGTTTCGAACCCACGACCTTTGTAATCTCTGGATTCACAGAGTGCCGCTTTTACCACCACTGAGCTACCGGGAGAGACAAAGAAAAAGCATAATAATGAGGTTTCACGCTAACATAGGGTCTAATTATATAAGAGGATTAATTTTGATAAGCCAGACTGCCCCTCAAGTCGGGCTCTAGTAAGCTTTGATTGGTGGAAATTCCGACTTGAGGCAGGCAGGCGTGGAAAATATTTTGGGGGTGCTGACTGCTCTTTATGCATGCAGCATGCAGCATGATGTTAGTAGTACCTACAAGCTTAGCTCTCTATCAGAAGCTATATTAATACATTAGATTATACATTAATACTGTAATAATGTACATTTTTTTTTTTTAACAAGAATTGTGCTTTATTTATACATAATTTCATAACAATAACATAATAAATAACAAAGTACTTAGAATTAATAAAATAAAATATTATAAAACCTAGTATATATTCAGTTAGAGTTAGATTTTTTAAATGAATATTTTACGAATAGGTACATTTTGAGATTTTTTAATTATTTTGAAATGAAAAATAAAGGTAGTTATTAATATACAATTGAATTACTTAAAAGATTTTAGCCCTATAGATTAGGCTGGACTAGTTAGTCCATAGAATACACTACTGGCAGATAATTTTACTTGTTATAACTGTTTGCTTATATTGGCTTAACTTATTTGTTTGTTCAGTATGTTCAGTAAATTGTTTAGTTTTCTTTTAATGCTTATCTCTCTCCCCCCCCCCCCCCTTATAAAAACAAACACACCCAAAATGTATCTCTGTCTCTTTGATAAGAGCATCCTTGTTTACACTAATGACATAATGAAGATCTATGTCAAACCATGAGCTCATACATAAAAGATCAACAGGAGTCAGAATTTACGAAGATATCAGATACATAAAAGGTAGATACAAAAAGTAATCGAGAAGTCGGCAGAGAAGTGAGTATGGAAGTTGAGAATAAAGCAAAAACATAGGTAGGTAAAACCTATGTATATAACATACATTATTCACTGAAATAGTAAACGAGGGAATTAATTAAGTGCATAAACTCTGTCTTCATACTCGTAATGTTTGAGGTATGGATTAGAACGATACGAGTTTTCAAAATCTAAGTCTGCCAGGATTTAAGGGAAGAAAGATAACAAAAAATAAAGATTATTAGAAAAAGAAATTGAACTCAGGAAAAGAGAAAATGAAAACTATTAATAACAGGAATAGAGAAATTAAAAAGTAGAACTCTAAGCAAGGAAAATAATTACAATCAGGAAAAAAGAGTTTGTGCAAACTCCGGGAAATATAAAACCAGGAAAAACAATTATCTTCGAAAGAAACCTAAAACCAGGAAAAACAATTATCTACTGAAAGTTTCTAAAGTTCCAGATGGGGCGATAAATATTCAAACCACAGTGGCCTGTGTTCAGCGGGATCTTCTTTGCCTGGAGGTGAAAAGTTTGAAGCTACCTTTTGTTGTGAAATGGTTTATATGTAGTTTAGACTATAAAACGTTTACTTAAAAACTAGTATCCTGCTCTAGTTATAAAAGTTATTGTTAAACTAGTATACATAAATTATAGGAACCTTAATAATTATGCAATATAAAATATGTACAGTTTTGGAAGTTTCTATTTCAGATGCTGTATTGAATTTTTTCTCTTTATAGTTTAGGGCATTCTTCCGACATAGAAGACGTCTTTGATTGTTGATCCAATGCCAAAAGAGGCATGAATGTCAATTTCAACAATACTATGATTATTTCCCATTAGTATTTTAAGCTCACTCTGACATGACAAAAAAAGAAAGTTCTTTTGAAGCCAGTCCATTTGAAAATTTCAGTCGATTTACTGAACTTAACAAACACTAACCTTTAAAAAAAGTTATAGTATTTGTTTTAATCACTTTTGTGATATCACAACTACTCCAACTCGCTTTACTAAATCTACGCTGAAACCGGAACTTGAACCACCGACCTCCAGGTTACAAGTCCACCGCCTTATCGATCAAGGTACTGAGATCGGCTACAGGTATTTAGATACCCGTTGGAGAGTCTAGGGCAATCAAATAAATTGAGTAGAGATAAGTTGGAATAAAATAATCATGATTAAGTGGGATTAATTTAGGATAATGCTGTCTTTTTCAAAAGGAAAAGATGGGGCTTACGCTGTCAAAGAGGAAGAGAGAGAATATACCAATAGAGATAAAATTTGCTTCAATTTTAGATGAGGAATATCAAATACCTCGGCCGTGGTGTGAATTACGCCAATACAAAAAAAAAAAAAAAAGAGACAGCGCCACAGAGTGTAATGTAACGGAGAACATAGTTCCCATGTATTTCTTAAGGATATACAGAGGAAGGAATATAAAACTGGCAAAGTTTATCTTCCAGTAGAAAGTTGGTCCAAAAAAGTTTGAACTAAGTTCATTAAGCATACCGGTAATTGGGTGACCTCACGAACTTTCCCGAAGTTGTTAATGCAATTAATGAAAGGCCGAACTTGTTTCTGTAATCCCCGGGGTGAGGTTGTGTGGTTGAAAACAAATTTAGTTTCTGAGATAATTTTTGTATATTTTGAAAGAAAACTTCTGGTTTTTTTTTGATTTTATAAAGCCATCTATACTTTATGCTTACTAAACATACAAATCAGAAATCTGTTGCACCTATTTAGAACTAAATCTTATCCATGTTCGTAGGTAGGTATAGAACTTTACATAAATAAATTTAATCAAGTTTTATTTACAATTTGTTAGGTATGTTGTATACATTTATACACTGAAAAAAATTTTAGGTTCGTTTTTACTAAACAGTTTTGTAAAGGATTTTTAATCAAAATTTTTGTTAAAATAACAAGAAATTGATAAATCCCACTAATAGTCATTTGAGATTTTACTTGGCCGTTCGTAAGAATAATCAATCAATTCTTGTGAATCGTCTGATCGTAAAACCAACTAACGTGTTAATTACCGCAATCAGAACATTAGTTATGCTTACCAAGTTCTGTTTTGCTGGATCTATTACCAATATATTGGTAAGATTTACAAAAAGTTTGGTTAAATCTAATAAAATTATTCTGTTAAAAATACCACCTGATTAGTACATGTCTGATCATTAACAAACAAAAATCGTTACTCTTACCAGATTTATATATGATAAAATACACAAAACAGTATTCGTTGGTTTAACAAGATTTTATCTAAAATTACAAAACATGTTTGTTAATTGAACCATACGGTTTCAGATTTCTGACAGATTTGTTTAGCTAAGTTTACTATACTTTTTTGTAAAACTCGGTCGTTATGAAAATCATTTGTAGTCCCAACGAAAGTTTTGTTAATCACCCCTAGTCAATGACGGTTACAAGACTCTTTGATTAGATTTACTAAACAGAATTGTAGATTGAACAAAATTCTTGCTAAAACACGTGTGTCGAGAGACGAGAGAGACAAAAGATCTACAACAATTATTAGATACCGAAATCAATTTCAGATTCAGTTGTTTTATGTTGATTGATGGCCCTGTGATTATTACGTCATATCTTTTTAAAATGGTATTGTTGTTTTTTTTTTTTAATCAAATTGATTTATTTATTTAAATATTAACGTCCACTGGAGAACGTTAATATCTAAATACACAGTTAATTTTAATATTTACATAGTTAATATTAATAAAGTCATGCTTGGGTTTATTCGTAGATGTTTTGTGTGGTTTGGGTTGATAGGTATTGTGAAAGTTTAGTTATTGGGTGTTTTGTGTAAGTCTGGATTTGGTTGATAGGTGGTGTGAGATTTTGGTTGTTTGATGTGTTGTCTAAATCTGTGTTTGTTGGTTATTATAATGTGGTTGATGTGCACTTAGTGTGTTGTGTAAGTGAGTCGTGTGAATTTGGTGATTATTTTTTATTTATATAATAAAAAATGATTTTTGTGTTTAAGAGGTTTAAATTTTTAAAACTATATTTTGCATAGTTATTTCATCATTTAAAACTTTAATTGTATGTATTTTAAATGTCTCTTATTGCATTTTAAACAAATGAATCTGTGTTTCTCAATAAAAGTGTTACATACACGCCTATTTTTAAATTATTGCAATTATATTTTGAATTATTTTCTCATAATGACTTAGTAACTGACATTGTTGTAAAAGTTTACTACAGGCGTTTCTGAAGTTCACTATGATTATCAGTGAAGTTTACTGAGGTTATTAGTGAAGTTTATTGAAACTATCAGTAAAGTTTACTGAAACTATCAGTAAAATTTACTAATATTGTTCGTGAGGTTAACTAAACGAGTGAATAGGGTGAACGAAATGCGTTGCTTAAACTTACTAAACAGTTCAGTAGATTTAACCAATCTCTGGAGTAAGCAATAACAAGTCTGGTTGTTAAATCAACTATTACTATGTTTAAAATTACAAAACACTATCATAAGCCATACTGAGTTGATTGAATGGACTAATGAAGTATTTTGTAAACTTTACTAAACAGTATTGTAAATTCAACAAATTGAAAGAAACAACCTTAATAAGCATAACAAGATGATTCGTAAGCATTATGAATGCATGCTTGAGATCTTACTAAATACTTTAGTAAAGACAATGGAATTTTTTCTTGTCAAAAATACAATAATGAGTTTAGTAAAAGTAACTAAACATAAATTTGTTGGATGAACGAAAGATATCATTATCTTTACTAAATGGAGTTTACGAAATTTGATTTGTAATCTTAACAAAACATTTTGCTGTCACTCAATCAACCCTAAGACTTGTGAAATTTACTAAAGTTTTAGTAAGCCCTACAATAAAATTTTTTCAGTGTAAAAATGTCAAGCGTGGTGCCCTGTTTGTACAGACATATCATAAGGATTATTATGTAGGTGGGAACTGGCAAGACATAAATTGCAATGTTTACACTTTTACTTTTTAATCCTTCACCCAAGGATAATGTTAAATCATTACTATGGTATTTGATTGCTTTTGTGGTTGCATTTTTTTTTTTTATTCGACCAATGGTCTTGACATAATTTATGAAGGACATGTCATAGAAAAGAAAATAAAGTGAGGAAAAAACAGTTATTTCTTATGTTTCTTCATTGGGTGTAGTTTCTTCATTAAGTTTTGTTTCATCATTGGGTTCAGTTTCTCCATTGAGTTTTGTTTCATCATTGGGTTCAGTTTCTTCATTGAGTTTTGTTCCTTAATTGAGATTTGTTTCTTCATTTGGTTTTGTTCCTTCATAGAATATTTTTTCTTCTTTTATTTATTTTCTTCATTGAGTTTTGTTTTCAAACTCACACGGCTAAATTTTTAACTGACTTGGGACTCGAACCACCGACCTCCAGATTACTAGTTCACCGCTTTATCGATCACAAGCTAACTGAGGTCGGTTTTTTGTACAATTATTAGATACATACATATATACACTATACAGTTTTATATAACCAAACGATGAGATGTACAATGTAAATCACGTAAGAACTATTATAAGTTACTAGTTTTTACTCATATTTCATGTTTTTGCATATCATCTTCCGTGATATTCTCTCTTTCTTTTATAAACAATTATGCTTTGCACTATTTATCATCTCATTAGCGAAAATAATACCGACTTGTTACTACCATCAAAGAGACCGCCTCATATTCAATTACTTATTCATTAATTTTTGTACTAGGCGTGTGTGACCTATTAGGTCACCAGTAAAAATAGTAGCCGAGTAAGATGATACGTAATCTCTCCCTTCGCTATTTCCAAAACCTACTTGGGGTTGGCATTGTACAACCTCTTCCTCATGGTTGAGGTTGTTCGGTTCCGACACTATTACTTCCATATTTTATGGTTGGATGCACTTTCTAACACCAAATTTGTTATGGACGTCATTGCTTTGTGTTATTGTCATGACGGCACGTTGAATGCACCGGTTCTCGTAGGATCGCCGAAGTAAGGCAATGTCCAGAGAGGTGAAGACTTCGTTATGGTGGAATTCCGGCCCAACCCAGGCTGGGTAAGGTTAATGTGATTAGCAAGTTTGTGAGTTTCCTGCGGATAGAGGGTAACACCTCCGTCTTGATATGACCATGCAGTTGAAAGCGACGTTAAACCAAAATTAAATTGATTCTTCCAAAAGTTTATGGCATGATCATAGCAGGTGGTAGAAAATATTTTGAGCGTAACCTCGACTGTTTTATTAGGACCCCAGCCTCGGGAAAAAACTCCGTCGACTAAGTACCGGGTTTAGCTATTATTTTCATAAATAATTAGCCGTTTATTTCGACCTTCTTGGCAGGAAAACTTTACCTATATACATATACTCTATACAGTATGGGCTTTCTTATCACAAAACTTTCTTTTTATCAGTAAAAGTTTGAGAGCAACCGATGATAATAGGTTAGCAAAACCATGGGTAACACTTGAGATATTCTCCTCAACAGAATCATTATTATTTACAAATGATAATAAATTATAAAAGCTTATTTCACCTCTACTTTTTTGGCATTGGTTGGCATGGCCATTCCAAACAGCCAACCTCTACTTAGTTACACAAATATGATTAAAAAAATGAAACTGTAGAGAAAAACAGTATCACAAGATTGTGTCAGAACTTACGATTCCTCTATTTAAAACAATATCTACGCAAAATCTAGACCTAAGTCCACAGAGGTATAACGAAAACCAAAAAAAAAGTATTGATAAAAATGTTTTTCATAAGTACACTAACAATACTAATCAGTTGATTAGCGCTAATCAAATATTTATCACTTTGTTTGATGTATAAAATGACTAAAAGCCCCTTTAGCCTAGTTACGAATGCGTTTTATCTATAAATCAGGATTCGCCTACCAACTTTAACAAACTTCCCACTCTTAAGTCTAAAAATATAACTATCCAGCTTTTTGATTAAAATGATAAAAAGAGGATTAATATATCATTTATTAAAGGGATTAAAATTGACAGTAAAAATAAAAACTATATGAAAAGGTAAAGCACTAAATATGAATCATAGAGACGAGGGGATAACACATGGAACTCAACTCCCCCCCGTTTAAAAATGTCAAAAATGCCAAGCAGATTTAGAAAAATTCCGTCTACCCCTGTATCATAGTATATTTAGACAAATTCCACCCTCATGATAGCTTCCAACCCTTACTTTGGCTCCCTATCAAGGGATTCCGATATGAGTCACATAGGTTAACCTCAAACCCCAGAAATGTTATAACCCGACGGTACATAAATGTTGAATCTAATATATGTATTTGTAGCATTTAGCTTAGCATGTAAGAATTTGCTATATTACAATGTTAATTATAATAGTATGAATGTATATGTATATTGTAAAATGTATATTGTATACATAGGTATATGATAGTATTGATCTATGTATTTTTGTGCAATATTGCATTTGCCCCTCATCACATGTTATTATTAATAATAATACCCACATTTATTATTAAACATTGTTTCTCTTGTATTTATGAATGTGTAGTTCGGTGTATATTCAATACAACATTTTTGTGCTCTAACAGTAAATGTAATATCATCTTATGTATGTACGATTGTACATCATGTAATGTATACTTATGTACATCATACATATTTCTATCTATCTATGAGGAATACCTATTGCATTAGTCCCCTCTACAATACATCGCAATCCGTATTGACTTTATCATTTGACTTGTACAGGATACATAAGAATTAGGGTTGCCTCTTGCCTCAGTCTCAGCTGTTGTTAAACTAACGTCATTATTTATTATTTTGTGTACATTGCAATCAAACAGACTTCAGGGATCTATAGTACTTGTAATCCCGAGGTCAGTGGTTTGAGTTCAACATCCCAAAGGTTTAGTTAAGCTATTTTGAGAATTTATTTTATTTTATTACTACTTATTTACCTACAACTGTTCTAGAGATAAAGGGCTGTGAAACACTCATCTTTAAAATAAGAAGAAGAAGAAGAAGAAGAAAAAAAAAAAGATAGTGAAGAAATGCATTATTGAATCAGTGTTTAGCCAGGGGACCCAATGGTGTAAGGATTAGCGGAGGAATAAGGGCCACATTATAAAACAGGATTAAAGTTCAGCTGAGCCAGACACGCCCTCAACCGAGGGTCGGATTATCAACCAATCACACCGTACTATAGTCCGAGTTAAGGGATAGTTTACATTTAAATTAAATCGAATCCTGTTTTATAATTTGGCCCTTATACTCCGTCGCCAGGAAAAAAAATCCTGGGCTTCTTACAACTCCTTAATAGTCTGTCCCGGTAACTCAGTGGTCAACTGGTCAAGGTGTCGGCTGGTAATCCAGAGGTCGTGGGTTCGAAACCCTTCCGGAACATGACAAGTCACTCTTCCATTTGGGATTTTGACCACATAATACATCTGGGACTCTGTCCGATGGAATAATGGGACTTAATAGCTATTAAGTCCCATTATTCCATCAGACCCGACTAAAAATATTAAGTTAATAGTTTAATAAGTAATAGTTTTAGTCGGGCAGTATAAAACAAAAGGTAATATTATAATTATAGTGTAAAGAAAAAAGGTGGTCATAACTATGTGTATTGTTTATGTAGTTGGAGAACCACTCTATGTGTCTAAGAGCTGCAAGGGCTATCATCTATAACATGCCCTTTGATACATTTTGATTGTACATACAATCTACAGAATATAATTATGTCTTTTCTCCCCTTTATATTATGAATCACAACAACTATTACTTACTATCATTGAAGAAAGTAATTTAACAATTTATTACAAAGGATTAAAAGTCAGCTCCCCCTCACTATATACATGTAAATACCCTCATGTTCTTGATTTATTATTGAACATGCTCTGATTATTGACTTTTGTTCTCAAGAAGTCAATAATCAGATCCATGTACAATAAAAATCGTTTATAGGTAACGACACCGTTTTTAACGAACAATCGGCTATAGCAAACAAAACCGCCGGTCCGTTGTAGTCCTATGGAAAATATTATTAACATTGGTATCGTTTACAATGTTTACATTATGTACTTCTGTTAGGCTTGGAATTGTTATCCGTTTTGGAGCTGCGTTGATAATGAATGAATGTAAATAGATAGAAATATTAAGATTCGATTTTTCATATTCCTCTCCCACAAAATTGTTGTATTTCCCTGGTTCTAAAAGTCAAAGAAAAAAGAAGAAGAAGTTTTTCGTTATAGATATACCTATGTATGTATGTATGCTAATGTATGCTATGCAACCATTCATTATGATTTCTTGTACATTTTTGTCCAATTTGTATTTTTTGTAAAATAAAACTACAACTCAAGTTGTGAATATGTATTTAATAATATGTATGCAACCATGTATATTATGAGGGGGCGAAAAAAAAACAGAATTAAAAAAACAATGAGAAGAACTGAAACTGAAGAGCATTGAATGAAACATCCGTTTCGGATCAAACTGGCAAGGTGACCAGTTCTTATCCTGACCCCAACACCTCACACACCACACCACATGGCCACACGACCACACCCTCCCAGTGAATAATCTTCATTCATAAAGTCAAGTCCAAGCCAGTGGTCGCGATACCAATAGCTGAAATCTGTGCCAACATAGTACATACATAAAGTACATACATTGATATAATAACTATGTATTTTATGTACATAAAAAGTGGATACATTACTATGTTTTATGATGCTTCTAACAGTTCATCTATTCTGGTTGTATCGAGAGATGGCAGTTTTTATAGTGATATTTATTTATAGTTGGGCTAGAACAAAAAATATCATCTCGCAACAATTCTAATAATAACTAGGTAGCCATCGTATATTTTTTGTGTTAACCACTATCGTGTTATCAAAATTGCTCAAAGCCACTTAACTAGATCTTTTCTGAACTTTGGATTCGAACCACCGACGTCCAGGTTACAAGTTCGCCGCCTTATCGGTCGTGCTACACTGCTACTGAGGGCGGTAACTCGGCAATCATTTCTCATGATAATCACCCATAACCAAAATCTATGAAGGAAAGAAAACAAATTTAACCCGACAACCTATATGACTGGCTAAAGGCTAATTTCTACTTTTTTTTTTTTTTTCTTCAATTAAAAAAATCTAATATTAGAAATAAAATTAACGGAATAAATAGGTGTGTTACAGTACTTATAATAACAAAAAAAAAAATATAATAATAATTATAATATCGCCTTATTTATACTGCCCGATTAGGACTATTAAAGTCCCATTATTCCAGCAGTAAGCCCAAGACATATACCATATCATGTCCCGGCTGGGTTTCGAACCCACGACCTCTGGAATCTTTGGATTCACAGAGTGCCGCCTTTACCACTGAGCTAACGGGACAGATATAATATTATAATGTTTGCTCCCTAAATTTCTATCTAGAGTGTTTAATAATTGTTTATGTGTCATATCAACAAAATTACCCAATGTCATCTCTGCGTACACTCAGTTTAGTTCGGTATGCAAAATTCATGCGAAATGAATGGAATATCTGTCTGGTGGATCGTAGGTGTCCCCTGGCCAGACTCTGGCTATACTGGTCCAGTGGGCGAGTTTCAGTATGAATTGTCTGGTCATGCAGACCAGGATAAAGTTGACCATTCAAATTCGAACCCTCGTGACGCTGGCTATTCCCGGCCCCACTCAGGCTCGACGAGGTTAATTAGAGATTTTTGTCTGGACATATAGATCCGGTATTGAGTTGGCCATTCAAATTCGTACCCTCGTGACGCTGGCTATTCCCGGCCCCACTCAAGCTGGGTGAGGTTAATTTGAGATTTTTGTCTGGACATTCAGATCAGGTATTGAGTTGGACATTCAAATTCGTACCCTCGTGACGCTAGCTGTTCCCGGCCCCACTCAAGCTGGACGAGGTTAATTACAGATTTTTGTCTGGACATACAGATCCGGTATTGAGTTGGCCATTCAAATTCGTACCCTCGCCCTCGTGACGCTGGCTATTCCCGGCCCCACTCAAGCTGGGTGAGGTTAATTATTTGAGATTGGTTATACAGACCAATACTGAATTGACCATTCAAATCGAAACCCTGCTCTACAGGTAATCCAGGTAGCGTAGGGATCCGTTGCGTTGGTTCGAATCCCACCCAGTGCATAAATTGTTCCTCATTAATTTGAGTTTGTGACCACATAATAATAAGACTCTGATGGTTAGGTGGTAGAAAATGCTTTGAGCATTAACCTCGCCTTGTGGTTAGGTACATTCCACTAAAGAGTGTTATTATTACTATCCGATAGCTCCCATACTACCTATAGACTTCTTCTTCTTTTACTCTGTCTTATCCCGCTCAAGTAGGGTCGACGTTGTTCAACCTCATGGTTGAGGTTTGTTGGGTTTGGCATACTACCTATAGACTATACGGAGGTAAAAAAAAACCTCATTATGATTGGACTTGATTCAGAATTGAATTTCTCAGAACTCCATCTTTGAATGACGTGAAAATTAAATCCCACATTTCCAAGTAGGTGGAATGGAATCTTTGAGGTGCATTAAATCGTCCATCGCAGAATCATAAATTTAATATGTATTGTTAGGATGTTAGGTTTGCTGGCATTACCTTGACGATCTCCTTGATAATGACAGTTTCTTGACGTTTCCGCTATGATTCCATAATTTTATTTTATGATTAGAATGATGATGATGATATTAAAAGTTACAGTTAAGTTATCATATTTATGTAAATCTCTTTCGTGATATCACAACTACTGAAAGGCGCTTCAATAAATTAAATGTACTCCAAAACCGGGACTTGAGCCACCGAACTGTAGGATACAAGTCCGCCGTCTTATCGATCCAACTACTGACTTACTACTGGGTTCGGTTGATAATATTACCTCAGAAAAATTTCTATTATAGAAAACGGAAGTAGGTATTGTGTTTGAAAACGGAAGTTTTTGTATTTTTTTTTTCTTCGTATTTCTGGACGTTTTACAACGTCCTGAGCAAGGTTGGTTCTGAGTCGGTCTGTTAAATACATTCCTTGTAACTCACAAATCTCAAAACTACTGAACGGATTTTGACGAAATTTTGTACACACACATAGGAAACGTTCTGGAGATGGTTCCATTTGAAAATCATCAACTTTGCACTACCGGTTCTGGGTGAAAGAGACCATGCGCCTGACCACTAATTTTTTACTTATAGGCTTATATCTCGTGAATGGTACATCTGATTTTGATGAAATTTTGCATGTATATGCGGATTAGCGTTTCACATAGACCATTTATAATTATTTTTAAATTAATTTCAATTGAGCTCTGATATTCAAGACAATCCGGAATTTTGAACAAAAAAGTCCAAAAATAAGGTCAACGACTTACCGATACAGACTTTTTTGTAGAATCTAGGATGTAGAAAAAACGGTATCCTGCCATATAAAACAAATTTAAAGAGAATCGGTTGAATTTTTTTTGTAAATACAAGTATATATTCAGTAATTAATCTCTGATTCCAGCGATAATTTGAATACCATTCAGCAGGAAGTAATGTATATTTGTGTCCATAGTGTATTTTTATTCTCTACGTACCTACCCTTAAAAAGGTATGTATATTTCTATCGCTCATTTCATTAGCACTAAAATAAATTTTGTGTATAACAAGATTTACAGAATGAGGGTACGTATAGATTTGCTGAATGTTGTGAAATGAACTGACAACACAACACACCCACATTATCTCATCATGACATGAGATTATCTCATGCACTATGCTATCATAGTGTTGTCATTTCATTCCACAGTGGTGTAATCTTGGCATATGTCACCTAATTTCAGTCAGGTATTTACTCTGTATAACTGTATAAACACTATACAGTGTATACTGTACTGTGTAATCTCTGTACAGTGTACAATAGTGTATAAACTATAGGTACAGTGTATACATATTGTACTGTGTAATCTCTGTACAGTGTACAATAGTGTATAAAATATAGGTACAGTGTATACTGTACTGTGTAATCTCTGTACATGTATAATTGTACATGCATAGCGTTGTTAATGTATGTTCATTTTATAATCTCTGCCTTTGTTTAAAGATATTTGGTTTATTAGCGCTCCTTTTTTTCAGATTTCCTTATTTTGTAGTATTTTTTTTTTTTTTTTGGTTTACATTGGTTTTTAACTACACGGTCATATCATGACGGAGGAGTTACCCTCCATTGGCAGGAAACTCACAAAATCGCTACTCAAATAAACCTGACCCAACCTGAGTGGGGAATAACCACGAAGGTTGAATGGTCACCCATCGAAGTCCTAGCCTCGCTGGACGTTTCTTAACTTCAGTGACTGAATGAAAACTGTGTATGGCACGTTGAAGTGCCATCGACGCGTTGGTTGCCCAGCGAATGAGAATATGGTTCTAGTACAACCTTTTGTTGTACTAGAACCAGATAGTCTGGCTATATAGCGTTCCAGCCTCAGTGGCGTGATGGTTGTGACTACTACCCGTAGTCCAGACAACCCGAGTTCAATTCCCGGTTGGGACAGACTTTTCGAAGAAAATTCTATTCCCTTCAAACACGTGAGACTGGTATTTCCGGGCCAACCCAGGCTGGTTGATGTTAATGTGGGTAGCTGGTACAATTCCCAGCGAATGGAAGGTAAAACCCCAGTCCTGACTAAATCCATCTCAAATCAGTACGTTAAAACCACATAGAATCAACTGGTCACAATAGATCTAATAGAGGTCGGTGTGATAAAGTACTTCTCTTGTGGAAATTCAAGCAGTCAATAATAATAATAATAATGAATAACCTCTTTACAGTATATTTTGTGGGTAGCAGAGCATTACTAAGAGCCTCCTTTACTTTTTCATTACAATCAACTAGTCACAATAGATCTAATGAATTTGCAGTGTTAACTTTGTAAGGTTTCACTGAAAACCCTGCAACCAGGTCAGTAATAGTCCAGCTACCAATAGCATGACTTACGTCATCGGACCAAACAGTGCTCCCTGTGGGTACCTCAGTTTTACAAAAGAACAGAATACCTATCAGCTATTTCCGATTTTCCAAACACTTTCTCACATAGGTGCTAATGAGTCGGCTAGGATTTGTTCCATATATCCATTCATAACAGAAAACTGCAAATTGAATTCCTCAAAAACTATTAATGTGAAAAAGCGATATGCCAAGTTACTGAACGATAGAGCCATGATGTAATGCCACTTGGCGTTTCCAGGGCAACAACAAAAATACACTGCCAATTATGGACACAATACTTCCTCGTGATTGGTTCACATTGTATATACTTGGCAAATTTGAGATGTTATACTAAATCACAACTTGCCAACTGATCCAAAACTTAAAATACACACTCCATGCTGATTGTCAAACTGGCCTGTCATACTGCCATACGCCAATAATCTGGGTAGGTATTCTATTCTAGGCCGAAAGTAGTATTTTAACCATGAAAAAATAGCCAAAAGAATGGACAAAGACACAGTTCATAGATCAGTTAGAGTTCTCTATTGTGCCTTTATTATTATATGTGAAGGTATACCTAAATAGGTAATTGAATGGATATAGAGTTAAAGTATTGTACCAATAGAGTATAGAGCATAGGTATACATATAAATAGTTGATATAGATAAAGGATATAGATACGTTGAGTTCTATTGTGGTGTTGTCAAGCAATTTTAGACGGCTATTGTTTCAGCAATCTCGCCATCGGATGCTGTCAGGAGTATTAAATAGCCTCCTATTGTGGCCTTGCACTGATGGGAGTGTCTTGATACTTCCTCTAAGTGTTGGCTTTCCCGTGTTGGAGGATAATGAATAATTAATATAGCTGGATTACCAGTGATCTAATACTGTTAATATGTATAGTGTATACCATTATTTCTTCTTCATAGTGATGTCAGTCTGTTGATTAAATATTAAATGTTCTGATCTAAAGTCTGGCTGGAGGATTATAAACAGGGAGTAGACCAGCAGTCTGGCTGGGGGACTATAAACAGGGGGGCTTGGTTCTGGGGGCCCCTGTCAATTATTAGCCTCCTTGTAAAGACAGTGGTAGAAGTGCTGAGTCATTCCTCCACTGTCTGACTACCATCGTTCACGATGACGCCACCCTATGATGAGCTGATCTAAAAAAAAAATCATTCATTTAGACCCATACTATAGTTTTGAATGAGAAACCGTAAAATAACATGTATTAGCTATATTGTAGGACTCTTTTCGTCCATGACTTGGGGCAATTTTGAAGCGGTATTTTGGAATAAGTTTAGAAAACGTACTTCTCTCAATTTTCAAAGGATTAATGCGAGGTCCGTGTCTTGCCGATGGGGTTCACAGGGAAAATGATGGAAAATAGGAAAAATTGAAACGGCGGGAACAGCACAATTCTCCACGAAATTGAAACCAAATTTAATTAATGGATATCATTATTATTCTAAATTTTTCATTTTAATATAATTATATATAAAAAAACACTGCCAATCATGGACACAATACTTCCTCGTGATTGTTTCACATTGTATTTATATGGTAGAATACTATTTTTCCTACATTCTAGATTCTACAAAAATTTCTGTACCGGCAAGTGGTGGACCTTGTTTTTTGACTTTTTGTCCAAAATTTTGGATTTTCTTAAATATTAGAGTCAAATTATATCTAATTAAAAAATAAATACAAGTAGCCTATGTAAAACAATAATAAGCATATACATACAAAATTTCATTAAAATCGGGTGTACCGTTCACGAGATATAAGCGTTTAAGTAAAAAGTTAGTGGTCAGGCGCATGGTCTCTTTCAGGCAGAACCGCTTGTACGAATTTGATTAATTTAAAATTTGACAATCTACAAAACGTCTCCTAAATGTGTGCAAAATTTCATAAAAATCCGTTCAGTAGTTTCTGAGATTTGCGCGTTACAAGGAATATTTTTAACAGACCGACGGACCGACAGACAGACAGACCGACAGACGGACACAAAAATAAAGTTACTCAGGAGGTTATGAAACGTCCATAAATATGAAAAAAAATTGAAATCGGAGTAAAAAAATATTTTTATTTTACAAAAACGAACACAATACTTCCGATTTCTAATATTAGAAATTTCTCGGAAGTAAAACTATTAACCTACAGGGTAATATGTTTGATGGCAAGCCAATAATCACGCCTCGATGTGATTCCGTAAAACAAAATACCAATAGATAGTTTTTCATTATTATTATTATAAAAAAAACTAAACATAGGTTAAAAAGACTTAAAACAGAAAAAAAGGTCTAGATCTAGTAACAAAGATTTACCTTGACTATTATGTCATAGGATGCCAATGAATCCAAGAATATACCATTAGAGGTTCAAGAATGTTAGATATGTTGAAATACGTACACTGTACTATTGCATAGGTATAGGTAGGTCTTGTAGGTAATGGAAAGGCAGAAATTTTCACAGGAAAAAACCACCTACAATCGTACATCCATACAATACATTCCTTCCAAAGAATGAATAGAACTACCAGTATTTACATTTACGAGTATCAAGCTCGCCGGGAGGCTAGCGCTCGTCAAGTAGCGCCGGCCAACCGACCTATATTAACACGAAACATAGTTTATAATAGTTTATATGTTCTAGCTATCTCCTAATGGAGCTGCAATTGATACCAGATTAAATATTCTAGGTATACTGTTAATTCGTCCAAGGTTCCAATACGCTGGTATTGCGAAACATGGCAATACCTAGTTGGTATTAATCATTGTACCAACTACTTTAAGGTAAAATGATAAAAACAAATGTGAAATACCTAAAGTATTCTACAAGAAGTATCTATATGTTCCAATAATCTTATATTAAAACTCACGAAAGAATCGCGAAATAAAAATCAACGCTCACGCAAAGGAAACATTGCATGGAAATCAGCAATAGGTAATTTATTTGAGGTCAAAATTATTGACCCGTATCAATACTGTTAGGTGAATATTGAACGAAATCCTTGACCTTTTGTGTTGTGCAGAATAACAGGCGCTAGAAATACTAATGGTTCTGATTTCTCAATTGTTACAACTTTCTATATTACCTACCTGTTAATATGTAAAAAAATAAATTTCGATAAATACCTACATACCTATTATTATAATTATAAATTATATTAAGAACGATTTATTTGTGGTGAAGCAAAAGCTTATTTACAAGGGTTTTTTACTTCTCAAATTATTTACATTATTTTACTTGTCGATAAATAAGGGTTGGGTGGAAGAGATTGCCATAGGCAATAACCACACCCTTTAGTTATTCCATTTAATTGTTTTTATTATTATTTATTTTGAATTTATATTAGTCCTTATAATAAAGTATTTACTATTTAATAATAATAATAATAATAATGACTCATTTCTCCTAACGAAAAATATGTGTCCTTTGTGTTCTTATAACTTTTTTGGGTAGCGCAAAATAATTGAACTTTTTCATTTCTTTTACATTCCCATGTATCATTCGCTCATAATCTCGCCACTGGTCGCTGATAATCTAATAGCAGCTACTCATTTTTCCTCACGAGGTATGTTTGACCCCATACGTCCAGGTACAGAGCAGAAAATCGAATCTTCATTTTAAAAGATTTCAGTATAATTTACATTTTGATTGTACGTATACAGAAACATTTTTCCCCTTGTCTCTCTTATACCTGTAAAATGACTTTATATGTCTAATAATAATAATACTAATGATAATAATAATATAACACGCTTAAGTGGAAGGTAACCACCAGTGGAAGGTACATGTTTAAGAGACACAAGTAAAAGGAAAAACTGACGGCACACCTACGCCATTGCAAGAGTCTTCATTATTCTTAATAACGTTTTCCTAGAAGGTAGACAAAAGAAAAATGAGAGCTGTAAAGGCAAAAGAGAACATGATATAGGTTCAAAGTTAACAAGTCCTTGACAAGGAATAGAGAATAAGAGGAAAAGATATAAGGGTACGAGTACTCCACATGGGTACATAAGGTACATAAGTACAAGGTAGTCCCATGATGCCAAAAGTTTGTACCCGCAGTCATCGTACTCGCAGATAAAGAAAATGTATTAAGGTCTAAGGTTTAGGTCCAATTTTTTCGTTTTTATGTTTTTTATTTTCGTAATGTCAATAATGAAATTTTGTAAAATATTTCCCCAAGATAATTGAAAAAAAAAAAATCTTCAAAGACCTGTTAGAATCGCAAACAGAAGTATAGATACAAATATCTAAATATTCGGTCCATTAGAAATCTTTACTAAATTAAAAAAAGTAGTAAAAAAAAAAAAAAAACAATATAAAACCAAACATATATTTAGTTAATAATCATTATCCATCATGAAATGAATAATTAAAAAAAAAAAAAAAAAAAAATTGTTTACTTATTTAAAATCTGAAAAGTAGGAAATTAAAATTGATTTTTACCCAATTATTTGAAAGTTGAGAAAAAGTTCTTATGGCCATCACCGAGTGCACTTACCCTAAATCTTACATTATAAAAAGTAAATTTGTTCACTTACTTTGACTCCTTTTCTTCTTTTTCAGCTTACTCGCGTTCTTCCCCATCCTTGTCTTTCTTTTGTCTCCTCCTCCTCCTCCTCCGTCTGACTCCTCCTCCCGTTCCTTCTGGCTCCTCCCTCTCCTCCTCCTTTTTGTATTATAATTAGTTGGAATCCTCTTTTCTCGCACTTATATTTTCCTTTCAACTTCAGAAGTAAAAAGAACTTCTTTGACTGTATTATATTTTGTTTTTTTTTTTTTTTTTTTTTTTTTTTTTTTCAATATAAATCCCACTTTGGGCATTTATTGATACATTACAATCTAGATTAAATCTAATAAGCAATTTTATTCTAAAAAGGTTATAGTAAAAAGTAAAATATATGTACATAAACATAAATATTCTTAAGTCTAGTTGAGGTGGTTACATTTTGCGCTGTACCGTTACGAAGTATAAAAGTAATTTATACTAAATCAAATGGTTTCTTCCTCTTTAATCTTCTAACTAGGTCTGAAACATTGAGAAGATGGACGGCCTCAATATTTTCATGTACCTCTAGCCTCTGTTGATGTTTTGAGGCATAAATTTGCATTGTTTCTCTAACTGACTCAACGCCCAAGTCGCGGTGCAGTAAGTTGTTCCTAATGTACCATGGGGCATTGACAATGTCCCTTAGCACTTTGTTCTGAAATCTCTCTATAATGAGTCTGTTGGATGCGCTGGTACAGCCCCAAAGCTGGATACCATAGGTCCAAACTGGTTTCAGGACCTGGTTGTATAGTAAAAGTTTATTCTCGATGGGAAGTGGAGAGTAGCGTCCCATTAGCCATTTCATCTTGTTGTACTTCATATCAAGTTGAGTTCTTTTCTTCTTTACGTGTTCTTTCCATTTCAGTTTTGCATCGAGAGTCATTCCCAAGTATTTCGCTTGATTCGAGAAGGGAATGATTTTGTTATTGATGTAAATCGGTATGTAGGGCTGATTTCTGTTGGTAAAATCCACATGAACCGACTTACTATCATTTAGTCTTATTCTCCATTTTGAAGTCCACCTTTGAAATCTGGAGAGGGTTTGGTTGAGTTCTGATGATGTTTCTTCGGTATTATCTCCAACTACCAAAAATGCTGTGTCATCAGCAAATGTGGCAATAGTGTTTTCTTCTTCCTCGGGCATGTCACTTGTGTACAATAGATACAAGACTGGTCCAAGTACGCTTCCTTGGGGAACGCCTGCACATATTTCTTGTAGTTCAGAATATGCATCTTCATGTTTAATTCTAAAATACCGATTTGAGAGGTATGATTCAAGAATTTTGGCAAGTTTTTCTGGCAACATTTTTTTCAACTTGAATTTCAAGCCTTCATGCCATACTTTATCAAAAGCTTTAGTTACATCTAGAAATACTGCGGAGCATACTTTCTTTTCTTCTATTGATTTTTCTATCAGATGAACAAGTCTGTGCACTTGTTCTATGGTAGAATGTTTTGTTCTGAACCCAAACTGATGGTCTGGTATGAGTTTCTTGTCAAAAATGACTGATGTTAAGCGCTTGTATAAAAGTTTTTCGAACAATTTTGATAGCACAGGGAGCAGAGAGATGGGTCTATAAGACTTCAGCTCCTCGGGTTGTTGTCCTGGTTTCTGAATCATGATTACTTCAGCAATTTTCCATAATTGCGGCACATATTGTATCTTGAAAGCTGCGTTTATTATTTGTGTTATCCTAACGCAAGCTTTCCTAGGGAGTTCCTTGAGGACTTGACCTGTTATTAAGTCATATCCAGGGGATTTTTTCGGATTAATTTCTTTATCAATTGTTCTCTGTAGCTCTCTTACTGTTATGCAAGGGATATAGTAATCCTCTTCTTGATATAGCATATATGGAAGAGGTTGTTCATTTGAATCTGGTTCGTTAGGATTAAATATTTTTGATAAATATTTAGCAAATAGTTGACATTTATTATTATTATCACGGATCCATTTACCCTCCGAGTCTCTCAATGGTGGAGATTGATTAATGGGTCTTTTGAGTGGTTTAATGGCTTTCCATAATGAGTAGTCTGAATTTTGATCTGGGGAAAGCTCACTAAGAAAGGTATTAATCGATTCCTTTTTTAAATCTTGTATTTCTTTACGCACCTTTTCTGATAACTTATTGTAAATTGTTTTATGCAGAGGGTAGCGATTATATTTTGTAATATTATAATTATACACTTTTATTTTATAATTATACGTTTATGGTAATATTGTCTTTACATTGTACCTGTTTTAGAAACAAACGAGAAAGTATGCTTTTAGAAATAAAATTCTAAACGTAGACACATTTTACACGTAGCGTTGTTTCAGGAGAAAAATTCCACTCCTTTGATATTTATCTTTTTTGAAAAGAGAAATTTACTGCGTTTTTCTGGAATCTGGGAGATATATTCAGGAATTTCCTGAATTTTTGCTTTCGTACAAAAACGTGGAAGTTGTTTTCTTTTGTTTTATCTCAGTTAATTTCTTTTCCTTCCACTTCAAGTAACTTCTTAATTATTGCTTTTACTTTAGCAACGCACACACACAAACACGTAACATAATACGATTTTATATGTTGTAAAGTTACATTTATTAATGTGACTTGGTGAATTTTCAGTTTCAATGCCATAATTTTTTTTTCTCGTGAACTGTTTTGAAAAAAAAAAAAAAAAAAAAAAATAGGTTTGTTAAAAATAAATAAATAACTAGTGTTTGTTTAAAGGCTTTAAAAACTGCTATTGATGAAAAATTTACAGGAAATTTTTGACCGCATAATAATAAAACTCTGAGGGTTAGGTGGTAGAAAATGCTCTGAGCATTAACCCCGCCTGGTGGTTACCTTCCACTAAAGAGTGTTATTATTATTGTGAATGATTATAATATTTTCTATACCTTATGGGTAATAGAAAGTAAGTAATAGTACTTTCTCGTATGAGAAGAAGCAAGCTGACAGAATTTAATTTCGAATTTCTCTCAAACAAGAAAGTATACAATTTATTTCAATGTCACGAGCGACAGTCTTGTAATTTTTCATTATCTACGAAACCGTACAAAACGCAAAAGAATATTGTAGAATTCTCAGCATTTGTCAGTCGCCTGACAACTCAGCCCCAAGTTGATAACCTAAGTCTTATGACAACTTGTTACAAGTTCTGGAAATTGATATTAAGAGGTAGAAACTTATAAATAAATAGTTATCTTTCAAAAGTACACGACTGTCCCTCGAGCCGGGTTACAGTACGATGTCATTGGTTGAAAGGGCTGAAACTACAACTCTGGTCTGACTTGTCATGAATTTAATCCTGTTTCATAATTCGGCCCTAATTTTGTCAAACAGAATTTATCGAAAGAATTATGTGCGATAAAAAAGAAAGAAAAATATATGCTCAAATTAATAAAATAAAATATTACTAGGGGCAAGGACTCTGATTGTTACACACCTCTTTATGTATATATTCATTTTAATTTTTTTTATATTAATACCTATCATTGAAATTATTGGTATAAGTTCTCGGAAGAACATCTATACACAACTCTTGGCAAAACAAAGAAAAATCAAAATAGTGTGAACTTGCAAAAGGCAAGTGTGTTTTATCTTGAAATGAAATTTCGAAAAATATCATCATCATTGATTTTCACCGTTCTTAGGTAAAATCATACTTTTTGTAATAATGTGAAAGAACTTTCATAATAAGGACTTAGGAAGAAGCTCTCTTTCTCTCTTTCTTATTGTGTCTCGTCTGTTTGAGAGAGAGGGAGAAAATTAAGGGACTTTTTATTGTTTGAGAGAGACAGAAAAAGAGTAAGTTGAGAGAGTGAGCGAGAGAGAGAGAGAGAGAGAGAAGGAGGGAGGGGGAGGGAAAGGGAGGGCAGGGAAAGGGAGGGAGAGAGAGAGAAAAAAAATCGAAGAAAGAAAGAGGGAGGAAGAGAATTGGAGAGAGAAAGAAGAGATTGAGAGTTAGAGAGAGAGAGAGAGAGAGAGAGAGAGAGAGAGAGAGAGAGAGAGAGAGACATAGAGAGACAATAATATTAGAGGTAGACCAAAAGAAGTTAGAGAGAGTAAGCAACAAAAGACAGAAAAAATTACAAAGGGAGAGAGAGGAAGATAGAGAGACGGCGATAAAAAAGTTATTTGTAAAAAGGAGACCACACACTACACAGGTCGAGAGGTAGAGAGCGACTGAAAGAAGCAGAGTTGGAGAGGAAAAGAATGAGAAAATAAAATCTAAGAAAAAGAGATCAGTGCTTGAAAGCTTCTCAAAATGCATTGTAGGGAAAAATGCATGCATCTGCTGGGATTCGAACACACGAAGTTGAGAACCAAACCATGTGCTATTTGAAACACTTATAGGTACGCCCTGTTGCATAGTTTTCTATTGAAAGAGCTAATATAATAATAATAACAACACTCTTTAGTGGATGGTAACCACCAGGCGAGGTTAATGCTCAAAGCATTTTCTACCAGCTAAACCTCAGAGTCTTATTATTTTGTAGTCAGAAACTCAAATTGATGAGGAAAAATCCATGCACTGGGTGGATGAAATCTCCATACAGACAACAGCCAAAATGGAGGCCCAATAAATTTTTGACCACATTTTAGGAAACCCTGACGTAGACGCACAAAAACGTAACTAATACCAATTTTATTGCAATCTGCGTTACGCCATATTAAAATCCCTCTTTTGCTCTCTCTCTCACTTCTTCTCCACTATTCCCACCCTCTCTAGAATATCCTGTTTCCTTCTACCCTTTCTCTGTCCTCCTCTCTCTCTCTCTCTCTATTCTGTTTCCTTGGTTCTCTGCTCTTCCCCATCCTCGCTCTCTCCCTCCTTCTCTCTCTCTCTCTCTCTCTCCCTTTCCTTGGTTCTCTGCTCTTCCCCATCCTCGCTCTCTCTCTCCTTCTCTCTATCTCTCCCTTTCTTTGGTTCTCTGCTCTTCCCCATCCTCGCTCTCTCCCTCCTTCTCTCTCTATCTCTCCCTTTCCTTGGTTCTCTTCTCTTCCCCATCCTCTCTCTCTCTTCCTCTCTCTCTCTCTCTCTCTCTCTCTCTCTCTCTCTCTCTCTGTGCGGTCGTGCGGTCTACCGGAACATTTGCATCTCCGCTTGCACTTAGTTAACTGCTCCTGTGAGTTTTGAGGCAGCTAATGGCCAGGAACTAAGAGGTGTTCTCAATGGCTGGATTGTCAAGGCGGAACTAGTATTTATTATTATCCTTACGTATTTAAATCTTTTTAAAACATTATCCTACTTCTCCGCACGACCGCACAGAGAGAGAGAGAGAGAGAGAGACAGACAGACAGAGAGAGAGAAAAAAAGAGAGAGGGACAGAGACAGAGGGAGAGAGAAAGAGAGAGAAAAAAAGAGAGATAGAAAGAGAGAGAGAGAGAGAGAAAGAGCCACTCAAAATATCAATCGATTTGAAAAATTACAAATGCTACAAAAAATTGTACAATTAGGTATATCAAGAAAAAAATTAACCACGCCCAGGCTGGGTGAGGTTAATGTTAATGCGACATGTGGTTTGACTGGTAAGAAGTAAATTTCTGTTCTTCTATAACCACTTTTTATAGCTATATCTTCCTGAATGTGACCGTACGTAGGATCTATGTAGCGTTAGATCAGTAAACAGAATTGTAAACGGAATGTGGTTAGGTACTAGATATTTATGATTATTAATTGAAATTTTTTATCAAGGTTAACAAAATAGTTAATTTCATCAGTACGTCTAGTTATGATAGACAGCAATACAGCATAGTGTAGAAGAGGATTACTGAAGTTAAGCAGCGCCAGCGCAGCGTCCAGCTAAGTAAACTTCGTGTTGCTGGCATTCCGGCCCAACCCAGGCTGGATGAGATTAAAAAAAAGTTAATTTTTTTCAAAATCTACTCAAGAAAGGATTACTTAGATTCGCAGGCACTCCCCAAGTCCCCCAGACTATATCAACAAATTTCACATGCATGTCCTAAATGTTCATGAAATTCTGGAAATTATAAAATAATATCTAATTATTGTCTTATTAAGCAATTAAACCATCATAGACCATACAAATTTGGTACTCCGCAAGAAAATCAATAAAATGCAAGATGCAAGTACCTACTGTTGAATTTTTTTTACAAAACTTTACTATGCTCCTTTTACAAATAAATCGCAGAACTCCTGTTAACTTTAAAATAAAGCTCATCTTACGAATACATCGTAGAATTTTGTTTATTATTTATTTTTTACAATAAAAAAAAAACACATTCCAAAAGTTTTCCAATCATTTTTATTCCGGAGTCACAGAAAACTAACGCGGAAGAAAGTTTCTTCCCTTATTTTCGGCAAGCTCAAAGTTGAGAAAACATCATTTATAATGAGGGGTTGACTCTCCCTCAACTTTTCTACCTTTAGAGAGAGGCTGCGAGGTAAGTTTCCCTTCCCTGTATATTTGTTATTTGCCTTCGTGTGGGGGAAATGGCAGCGAGAGGTAAAAGGAGACTCGCTATGGTTGGGTTCAGGTTTGCCTTTTGATCCCATGAGCGTTGGTTTCATTCCAAAAAGTGAGAATTTTATAGGCAAACTAGGGTACAATAGTTTTTTTGATTTAGATCTCAATTCCTGAGGGGGTAGTTAGGAAAAGGATAGGACTACGAAAAAACCAGACTCTCAACACTGAAAAATCGTACTTGAGAAAAATCGTCATGTTATCATGTGAAAACGAAATTTTAGCATAAAGCAAGTCGTAAAATGAAAGATGACCGCTAAAAGTCTAGGGTGACCGCTGAAAGTCTACGTTGGAATTCTGTCAACCCGAATCCCATAAAATAATTTAATTTTCCAGAAATTGAGAGAGAAATTTTGAGCATTGTTTTTTTATATATAGAAAACAGGATCAGATTAACTACTCCTACACCCTATCCCTTAGCACGCCCTTGGTGGCAATTTCAACCTTATCACAGCGCATTTATATCAGCTGGTGATAGTGGTTTGGATTAACAAAACCTAGATATTTATTCCTGTTTCATAATTCGGCCCTAAATCTTGAATTATCTATCATAAAGCAACTTGCACTTCACATCTCTGACGAACGTCCACAGAAAACGCACCCTCTGTTTGCCACCCTCCACATAATTCAACACTTGTGTGTCAAAATCTATTACCAGCCTCCAGGGAGAAAAAAATAAGAAGAAAAAACACTTCACAGACCATTATTATAAAATGTAGCGACTACTCTGAACCTTGCCTCCTACACCCCCTACCCCCACCGCTCCTCAACCTCCTACACCCCCTACCCCCACAAAGTACTACACCTTCCGCACAGCTCCTCTACCACTACCTCCATACCCCACCCTATCTTCTCTGCCTCCTTCAACTACCCTTCTTCCTAATTTTTCCTTACATTTCACCTGCTATACCTCTCACCCCCTACCCCTCTGTATTGTACCTCCAGTATATCAAATACCCCTTATCTTAGCCCCCTTATACTACTCTAGTCCTCATCAAAAGACCAAACCCTCATTGAAAGCCCACTCTCACCACTCTGCCATCCTGCACTTTCATGTTATTCCCTTAAGGTAACTCATCTCCTCATCAAATACTAAAGTTGCTAACTTATTCCCCTGCCACCTTACTTTACCTTCGTTTTCACCCAAAATGATTATCTGGCCCTCTGTTACAATTCCTCTACTTGAGATCACTTTCATTCAGAGCCAAATGGTAAAACAGGTTTAAATGGCAGTTAATGCCTTAAGCAGAGAATGCATAAGGCATTAACTTCGCCCCGGATTACAAGACAATTGTAAATTTAAATATTTTTTCTTCTTCTATACCTATTTTATTTTGTAACTAGCCGTTTGCCCGTGCTTTGCAACGGGACTAAATTTCAAATTTACTAAGGCATGGCCGTACTGCTGGACAGCAATGCCTTTTTGAACTTTTTATAATTTTTCTGGACAAAGCGATAATGGTTTTGGGGGGGTCAATTCTGAGACATTTTTCGCTATCTCTTACCGTTTTGGCTAAACAACTCCGGACAAACAAACATAGGTAGGTAGGTAGGTAGGTAGTCCTTTTTTCTGTTTTATATATAGAGATTATTGTTATTTTTTTTATCTGTTAATAATTTATTGTTAATTGTTTTATATAAAAAATAAAGTGTAAATAAAATAAATGTCTAGGATTTGTTAATCCAAATCACAATCACTGAACAGCTCATATAACGCGCTGTGATTGGTTAAAATTCCCACCAGATGGGATTAGTTAATCTAATCCTTTGTCATAATTTTCTCTTAATTCAAATGATAGACATCGATTCTCTACCCTGATATCAAAAGACTCTTATTTTTACCGAGCAATCTTAGAACTCTGAAGCTACCAAAGCAACAGTCGCTTCACTGACTTCCACCTCTTACGTTTCCTAATTCACAAAATTGTTTTCTATGTATTCATCCTTGCCGAGGATTTTCCAATTTAAATATTCTTACGCCTCCAGCAGCCTGCCGAATACCTACCTTCTAAATTTCCCTCGTCATTCCCTCCATTCTCTCTGCAACATCCTACATCACATAACGCCGCAATACTTCCTGCTTCCAACCAGCCCACCTTTCACCTATTCCCGTCCCAACCTTCCATCCTTCCTACCGACTCCCTCACCCACACGCATCCCCTTCACAACGTCTGCCAACATTCACCCCCTCTCCCCACGGTCACTTCTGCTACCTCCACCTTTACTCCCCTTTTGCTCTGCTCCTATATCTTTCAAACCCTCATTTTTCTCCAGTGAAGCAATAAACTCCCCATTCTGACCAAAAACCTGGAAGATAAAACACACACACGCCCATGAAAGTTGCGAGGAGCTTGCAAAGTTTCGACTTGACTGGGAGATTAGAGAAGAAATATCTGCGGTAACTTTGAAGGGGCCTTCAAGGGTGGGCATAAAAACAGACGATGGAGGGCAGCGGAAACTTTATACTTCTCCAGAGTCAACACCAAATGGTGCTAAGAGGCGATAATCTGTTTTGAATCCCTGGAGTTGTAAAACTTTACAACTATCAATGCTGACGATAAAAGAACGTCGAAACTTTCGTTTGGAAAGAAATAGACGAAAGTTTTGGACTTATCTATAGTCTGCAGAGGAGCTTCGCTCAAGTTTTCTGTAAATGAAAGGAAATATTAGAAAGCAGGTGAACTTTGGGAACAATAAGGTCCTGAAGCAGATAAATAATTAATGCAAAAGTCACTTCAACTCTTATTGTATCTTTAGATTGCCCATAGACCAGTACATGGTTACTTTTGTATCTTATTGTTCGTTTATTTTTTAAAAAATAATGAAAAATTATTTGCTTTTTTAGGATGTCAACCATATAATTAATACTTTTAGTGCTGACTGTTCTTATGTGTCCTAGTTGAGCGGTAAAAATAAGATTAATTAAAAAAATAGGGGAACACGCTAGTTGAAAATATATAGAGTTAAGACAGTCCAGTATGCACATATCAAATAGATCTAAGAGAATTCAAAGAAATGATCAAAGTACAAAATGATAGTGTAGAATAAAAATGTCCTCCAAATCTACAAAACAGGTACCTGAATAGGCATTACCTTTCATGATATTTCCAAAGCCTAGAGCCATGGTGGAAAAATTCATAAATTCAAAACACCTATTCATTCAGAAGTTTTGCTTTCAGCAAAATAAAATTTGGAAACAATACAAAGCTCTGAGAACAATAAAATTGGAATGCCCTAAAATTTACAATTTATGATCCAACTAACCCAAAAAGGTGTAAAGTACCTACGATAGTACTCTCTCTATTTTCAGAGTCTCTCATCCTAAATTTCATGGACACTTTCCTTTTTTTTTATGAGTATTTCTCGCTCCATTTTAAAAAGGGATCTTAATATTTTATGAGTCTCTTTACTTTCCTTGAGAATTGGCTCAACAATTCGACGATTTTGCTTGTATTCTGAGGGATAAGAGAGTGCTTTGTTTTTTTTATGTGTTTTTTTCACTATTTTATGAAAGTTTCTTGCTTTTGATGTGATAATTTTATTTATTTATGATAGGTAATTCTCTTTTTTGTTCAATTTAATACTAGGTGTCCTTTATACTCTAAACTAAGGCTATAAAACAAACTTGAAGGCGTGTCTGACCTATCTTAACTTGAATTCTATTTTATCGTTTGGCCCTTGGTTGTTCAAAAAAACTGCCGTCTTATTTAGAAATAGTAGAGATTTAAAAGAAGTATTTGACACAAGATAAGATGTTCCAATGTCCATCGTCGATCATTATGAATTCAAAAGTCAAAACGTATACCTACATTTCGACAGGAACGGTACATACACATACAGTCCAGAGCAGTGTGCTGTGATAAATTCAAAGGGCTTCACTTCTGAGGCAGAAATAATCCGGAGTCCCCCAGGGAGGCTACATTTGTCCTCGCTGTGTAACTCCCAGTCTCGTTGTCCCGGCCAGTGAACAAGCTTTTAGCATTTATTCAAATTTGAGGAGGAAAGAGGTCTGCCAGTGGCGGGGTTGAAAATCAACAGAACCTCTTCTATTGTCTTCCCTCAGCTGAGTTCTACAATCTGTATACTTATTGTTTTTAGTATATTGTAAAGATTTATAATTTTACAACAGTGAAACTATGCCCTGATTTTTTAATCTCCATTATTAACTTTAAAAATGACTGTAAATTTAGTTCGTAGCTAATGAATACTTTAAAATTGATATATTTTACTATCCTCCTCAAAACATACCTCTTGGGAGATGTTTTTTCTTGTACCAAAAGCATTCAATTCAATACCTGGATTTATAAATTCCTAATCATTAACATAGATAGAAGCTAAACCTGTGAATCTATACATCATCCAAGTATACTTCCCAACATCTAGAAGTACCGATGATGATATTGAAACAATGTATGAACAAATAGAAGAATTGTTACTGCTGGTAGAAAACGAAGCAAATCTAATGATAACCGGAGATTTTAATGCTATAGTGGGATGCCAAGAAGGAGAACATACTGGAAAATTTGGTTTGGGAACCAGGAATACTAGAGGAAGCAGACTTGTTGACTTTTGTGAACAATACAACCTAATAGTTACAAACACCTACTTTGAAGTTCCATTGAGAAGACGCTACACCTGGAAGGCTCCTGGCGACATCAGTAGACATCAAATTGACTACATACTTGTAAAAAAAGAATATAAACATCAGATAAAATCTAGTCATGCTCACCCAGGTTATGATATTGATAGCGATCATAATTTAGTAATGGCAAAATGCACTCTTAAATATAAGAAAAGATTTAACATCCAGAAACAAAAGAAATGGTGCCTTGATAAACTAAAAGATACAAATACAGAACTCGAATTTAAAGAAATGTTAGAAAAACTGTGCGAAACTGATGATATTCAATCATGGGAAACGGTAAAACAAAACATTACAAATGCTGCCGATAAGATTATGGGAAAGACCAAGTTACAACCGAGAAAGCCATGGATGTTGCCTGAAATCTTAGAACTTATAGTAGAAAGGAATAAATACCGATCCAAAGATAATACGAAGTATAAACTATTGAAGAACCAGATAACATCCAAATGTAGAGCAGCCAAAGAAGAATGGCTTAAAAAGAGTTGTGAAGAGATAGAAGTAGATTTAAGAACCAATAGAATAGACAAAGCATACTCAAATATAAAGAAAATGCAATACAAACCTACAACCAAAAGTCACATAGTAAAAGATAGTAATGGAAGAATATTGTTTGATAATGAAAAAGTTGCTGAACGTTGGAAAGAATATATTGAGACACTATATGAGGGTGATGAAATTCATAATGACGAAGAGTATATAGAAAATGAGAATGATGTAGAAATTGACAACAAAGGTCCTGAAATAACCAAAGATGAATACTACCAAGCTTTAATATCCTTAAATGATAAGAAAGCAACTGGGAATGATGGTATCCCAGCAGAAATTCTAAAACATCTTGGAAGCAAAACAAATAACCATGTATTCAATATTATAAAAAACAGCTATGAGAAAGGAATAATACCAGAAGATTTTGTAATAAGTAAGACCATAACATTACCAAAGAAAGGAAACGCAAATGAATGCGGAAACTATAGAACAATAGCTTTACTATCTCATACCTCAAAAATACTTTTAAATATAGTGAAGAATAGATTGAAGAATAAGATTGAACAACATCTTTCAGACGACCAGTTTGGGTTTAGGAGGGGTATAGGAACCAGGGAAGCAATTCTAGCTTTAAGGCAAATATTAGAAAGAAGACTAGACGTGAAGAAACCAACCTTTGCCACGTTCATAGATTTAGAGAAGGCTTTTGATAAAGTGAATTGGAAATTATTATTTAAAACACTAAAAGAAAAGAATATTGGAAAGACAGAAGATTTATACTACAACTGTACAAAAAACAAGCCACTCAGATTAACATCAATGGAACAATAAAAGAAGCTAGAATTAGACAAGGAGTAAGGCAGGGTTGTCCACTTTCACCATATCTTTTCAACCTGTTCATTGAATCCGCTATAAACCAAATGAAAGATGAAACAGATGGAATTAAGATCAACGGAGAAAAAATACATTGTATCCGTTTCGCTGATGATATTGTCATTTTAGCCGAGTCAGAAGAAGATATGAATACCATGCTTAATAAACTAGATGAAGCACTTAAAGAATACAAGCTGAAAATAAATGCCAACAAAACAAAAACAATGCTAATATCAAATAATCAAGTGCAAATAAATATAAAACTAAATAATACGACCTTACAACAAGTAAACCAATTCTCATACCTTGGAAGCATGATTAACATTTATAACAAATCAACAGTAGATATTAATAGAAGAGTCATCCTTGCAAAACAAGCTTTCCTAAACAAGTACAAACTTTTGACCAATACACATATTAGCATTGAAACTAGGAAGAAATTCACAAAGACATTTGTTTGGAGCATACTGACATATGGAAGCGAAACGTGGACCTTAGATCAAAAAGATAGAAAGAAATTAGAAGCAACTGAAATGTGGATTTGTCGTAAAATGACCAAAACAAGTTGGACAGAGAAAAAAAGTAATGAGAGAGTTTTGAGAGATATAAATGAAAAGAGACAATTAATGAATTCAATAGGAATAAGAAAAGTAAAACTAATTGGTCACATCATCCGACATAATGAATTTATTAGGAACATATTTGAAGGAAGAATTGAAGGAAATAGATCTAGAGGACGACCAAGAACGTGCTATTTCAAAGATATAAGTACATTAATGAACTGTAGATCGTATGGTGAGATGAGACATTTGGCAATGGATAGAGAACAGTGGCTACACAGACAAGGCTTAGCCTTTAGACACTGATGAATCATTAACATAATTATAACAGACTGGACACTTGCTACAGGTATATACCCAGACAAATGGAAAACTTCTTATGTAATACCAATTTTTAAGAACGGTGACAGAAATGAGATAAAGAACTATCGTCCCATTTGTAAGTTATCATGCATTTCAAATTACTAGAAGCTATTATATATAGAAAACTAGCACCTTTTTTTTTTTTTTTTTTTTTTTTTTAATTGTGTACGGGAAATACCCATTCATACATAAAATTTCCCTAACTTAAAATTAACTTATCTTACTTAAATCTAATACTAGGTTCAATATATACTAAACACTAAAACTAATAAGGTAATCCAGATCTTTGTGACCGGTATTCGACAAATAGCAAATGTAAGTTTTCCTTCAATGTATGAGGCATCTCATTGAACAGATCAATATTGTAGGGATGGTTACAAATTGTATTACAAAGTTTCAATGATCTGATCAATGGGCCATGCTCAGCAATGTTTGTGTTGCATTTCTTTATGAAAAAGTATCCTTATTGCGTGTAAATCTACTTCTAGTTCGGAGATTGATGCGTTGTAGGATATCAGGGCAATTGATTTTGAAATTGAGAATTTTGAAGATAAAGATTATGTCAATGATATCTCTACGATGTTTAAGAGGAAGTAGATCATATTTTTCGATTAGGTCATTGTAGGAAAGGTATTGATTTGAGTTATCTTTGTGCCTTAGAATCCGAATAAACTTTTTCTGTATACTCTCCATTGCGTCAATCCAGATGTTATACTGTGGAGACCAAAGTGTTGAGCAGTATTCCAACCCTGGTCTCACTAATGAGCAATAGAGAGTTCTGAATGTGTTCGGATTTCTGAATTCTTTGGAGTTCCGATAGATAAAACCCAGATTACGAAAGGCGTTAGATGTTATTTTAGAGATATGGGAGTTAAATCTGAGGTCTTGGTCTAATAGAACTCCAAGATCTTTGATTTGATTGACACGGTTCAGTTTAATACCATTGATGAAATAGTCAAATGATAAGGGATACTTTTTACGATGGAAAGATATTACAGAGCATTTGCTTACATTGAGTTTCATGCCATTTGTCTCACACCAGGACACAAGAGTATCTAGCGCACCCTGCAGCGCCGCGCAGTCCGACGCACCACTCACCCTTCTAGCAGCCTTAAAATCATCCGCATATAGCCAGCCATGGACATCTCTCATCTCACTCATGAGGTCATTTATGAATATAATAAATAAGAGGCCAGATAGATGCCCACCTTGAGGACAGCCCGAGGGCACTTCAAAAGGGTCAGATAAAACTTCATCATACTTAACGCTCTGAGAGCGAGATGAGAGATAGTGAAAGAACCATGACAGCAGTGGATCTGAGACACCAAGTGAACGTAATTTAGAGCAGAGGATATTAATATTTACCAGGTCAAAAGCTTTACTGAAATCTGTGTTAATGCAGTCCACCTGGTAGCCCTCCTCCACCGCTGACGAAAGAAATTCATAAAATGAAATTAAGTTTGAAGTGGTGGACTTAGCTTTGAGAAATCCATGTTGAGCGTCTATTATTAGCGGAGATAAAATTAATTTTAGTTTATTGTAGACGATTGCTTCAAAGAGTTTTGGAATGAATGAGATTTTGGAAATGGGTCGATAATGCTCAACATTGGATTTCTCACTATTTTTATGAATCGGAACGACATGAGCATGTTTCCATATTTCAGGAAAATAACCCAGAGAGAGTGATCTCTGGAACAAAAGGGTGAGTGGAGAGGCAAGCTGCGCCGCGCAACGTTTTAGGATAATTGATGGTACTCCATCCGGTCCACATGATCCAGAGTTTTCTTGTTTAAGAAGTTGTTTGTAGACATCATCCTTAGATACATCTATATTTGATAAGACAAAAGGCAGGCTAGGAAAATCATTAAAATCGGGAGGACAAAGTTTTACATCAGAATAAACAGACGCAAAGTGTTTAGCAAACAAATTTGCGCACGTTTTAGGATTAGATGAAAATTCATTTTTATAGTTAACAGATCTAGGTAGCTGGTTATCCTGCTTTTTGTCTTTGATAAAATCAAATATTTTTTTGGGTTTAGACAGGATGACATCTTCATTTTTTTGGACATACGATTCATAGTCATGATAAGCAAGAGATTTACATTCTCTACGAAATTCTGAGAATTGATGATAGTAAAGTGTGTTATTGGTTTTCTTAAAATTCAAGTGACACTGTTTTTTAAGTTTTGTTTTATATTTGAGCTCATTACTAAACCATAAAGGATAGTTAGATTTAAATAATTTAGTTTTAGGAACGAAAAAATCGAATCCAATATATAAAGTTTTATAGAAAATATCTACTTGCTTATCAAGATCATGGGAAGAGTCTAGATAAACTTCCCAATTGATATTATCCAAGTATGTATTTAGAAGATCAAAATTTGTCTTACTGAAGCTAGATACTTCTCGAAAGATATTAGTGTCATGTTCTTGTTTATTTGAATTATTGATATTGAATCTAAGGATCAGTGGCGGATGGTGATCATCAACTGGAACCAGTGGGTCATCAGTTTTACATAAGTTCAAAATCTCGAAATTGACAAATATTAAATCGAGGATTCTTCCCAGCTTATTTTTTACATCATTTACTTGAGATAGCTCATAGAATGATGTCGAGTTAATTAATAAGTCAGAAAGTGGATCAGAGTTACTGCATGATAATAATTCGGTTTCTTCATCACGACTCCAGTTGAGGAGTGGTTGATTGAAGTCACCAAATATCGATATGAGTGAGTTAGAATGGTTACTTAATACTTCATCAAAAATATCTGTGAGCTTCTGAAAATTTGAAGAATTCGGATACGGGATATAGGTCGCGTTTATTACTAGATTGGTTTTTTTAAATTTTATGAAAGTAAAGATGGTTTCAATAGACTCATTATTGCATTTGATTTGATAGGACGAGTATTTCTTGTGTATAGCTATCAGAACGCCCCCACCGTTTGTAGTGTGATGTTGCACAGAGTCTCTATCACAGCGATAAACATTATAATTAGAAAGACCTAGCTCTTTAGTGTAGATAGAATTATTTAGCCAAGTTTCTGTTAAAACAATGATATCGTAATTAGAAAGTGCTATATTAATTAAAAAAGTTTTAAGTTTGGACCTTATGCCCCGAATATTTTGATAATAGGTTTTAACTGAGATAAGATGGGAAGAGCTCGGATTGGTTAGGACAATTAAGTTTTTATTATGTTTCCTTTGCGGCGGAGAAAATAAGCTGGTGATTCGTCAGGTCGAGCAATATTATTAGCTATTGTAGGTATACGCATTGTTGGGTTCGGAGTCATGTAGACAGATGTATTGGCATCCTGACTCTGGGGTAGAGGAGATGAGCAGTCCGAGGAAGAAACTTGGAAAGATTCAATGATAGAGGGAGAAGGCCTCACGGTACAGAAAGAGGAGTCGACACTGGGCTGATCCAAGTTTGATGCAAGTTGATTCTGCTGAGGTGATGTCTGTTTACTCTTCGGTGCAGCACTGCAGATGTGATCCAGAATAAAGTTTTTCAGTTTCATAGCAAAAATGCGTTTGCCACTTTTGTTTAAGTGAAGGCCGTGTCTCGTGAAATATGAACGTCTCAAGAAGGAAAAAGAGTCAAAATAATGGAATCCATTTAACAAGGCAGTATGTTGAAGACCGAAATTAGAATTGTAAATATTCATAGAAGCTTTTGAATAGAATGAATCAAATCTTGGCGGAACACTGTTTATTATAATGTTGGTTTTCCCAGCTAAAAGTTTTAGTGGACGAAGATCAAAGTATTTAGATGTATCAGGAAACCAATATGAATAATTGTTAGTGCCGCCAATTATTATGATTGCATCAGAGGAAGTAAAGTCCGAACATATCGCAGGAATACTTTCAATTACTTGAGAGAGGTCAGCATTTGGTTTAATTAACGAGAAAATTTTGCATGATATTGAACAGTATTGCGAAATAAGTTCATTGATATGTCTTCCTAGACTGTCAGAAAAGATATAGATCCTATTCAATTGTATGAGAGATTTTGTCACAGAATTGATGTTCACATTTTTGTTATTGATAAGAACCGCAGGTGTTGAAGAGGTTGTCATGTTTTGTTGAATGGCCATCATAGAATCGGATGAGCTTTGATGATTAGATGTATTCAAGTTTGAGGTTTTGTCAGTGTGAGAGGTGGCTGATGTACTGGTGTTTGTGGTTTCAAGACTGGCGTTATTGACTTTCTTTATATCAGTAGTACATGGCGATTTAGAGTTTTGGGTTTTACTTTTATGAGATATGTCAACAGAATTTGATTTATTCATTTTAAGTTTGTTATTGTTGGAAATAGTTTTGTTTTTATTAGATGATTTATTATGCAATGATTCATTGGGGTGATTGTGTTGAAAATTGGCAGTGAGAATTTTGTTACCGTCTTTGTTTAGTGTTATTCTAGCGAGACATTTATTATACGAACATTGATAAGATACAGAAGTAGAGTTCCGAGTTAATCTACACGCACGGAATGTCACATTATCACAAACAATCGAGTCAGAGTCTATTTTATCTACGGAAATGTTCATTTTGAATAAAGTAGAAACGGTAGTAGTGAATAGTAAAAGAACACACGAGCCGCTTTGCGATAACAAGGGAATGAACTTGTCACTTAAGTTTCGATAAAATGAAA